>JACTOM010000282.1:1117222-1184260 GCA_015832385.1 Elymnias hypermnestra | reverse complement strand
GACAGGTCTTACGATCGTCTTATAAATCTTCCCCTTTAGTTTAAGGGGCATTCTGGCATCGCAAATTGTTCCCGAGACCTGCCTCCACTTCATCCAACCTGCATTTATCCTGCTAGTAACATCTCGGTCAATGCCACCATCGTTTTGGAAGATAAAGCCGAGGTAACGGAAATCGGAGCAGACTCGAAGGGAAACACCCTCTAAGACAATCGAAGAAAAACTGGATGGATCCCCGAAATCACAGAACGGATGTTCTGTTTTGGTCCTATTGATCTATTTAATGAAACATCATTGCATCTACTAAAACAACCATATGGTATGGTATTTGGTCCCTATTTTCTCAAAAATAGAATATTCATGTTATTGACACTATTTTCTTGTGCCTGAAATGGAAGAGCAAGGAATAGAGGACATATGGTTTCAGCAAGTGGTCAAATATATTGCTTTCCAATTCAAGTTAAAAAATAATTATCCAAGTAGGCTTTTACAGCGCTTTTAAATTTTCAAATATAGTTTTTTCCATGTATTATTTTAGTTTACGACTGATGATGATATTAAAGAGCTATTTCAAATCTAAAGTCACGAGGCTTCCTTCCAGTCCACAAAAAACTCAGTCCTGAGTTTCTTTTTCCCTCGTGATCATTACAATGTATATTTTTTCATCCTACAGGTTTCAAAATTTTGTATTTTCGGCGCTAGTTTGAGTGACATTGTTTTCTGCGCAATTTTCGACGCATACGCGCTTATTTTACACGTCAAAATATTTAGCAATTTGTTTTGCTGCATCATCAAATTTGGTAACTATTTCTGCGTCCCTTAATTCTTCTTACAATCCATTAGAACTTATTTTCATAAAATAAAGTGCATCCGTACAAAGTACACATGCCAGAAGTGAAACTTCTTTGGCAAACTATTTGTTAAGTTGGTTATGTTTATACAAATCTAACTGCCTCATTTGTCTAGTGGTTAGCATGTTCGACTACAGACATGAGGTCCTGGGTTCCAGTCCCGGGTCGGGCCAATTCAAAAATCAATATTGAGTTTTCTATTAAGATTTTCTCAATATTAGGAAGTTGGCGGTGTGATCCACCCTCGTGCCTCGGAGAGCATGTTAAGCCGTTGGTCCTGCGCCTGATCTCTCTTCTGTCGTGTCAGATTCCCATCACATCGGATTATGAGAGTGAAGGAATAGAGAGTGCACTTGTGTACTATGCCTGCCAATTCTCAGTGGAGCAGCGTGCTCTAAAACCCTCGCTCCTTGGAGTGAGGAGGCCTGTGCCCAGCAGTGAGACGTTAATGGGCTGCTATTTACTACTATGAAGATATGTTAGGAATTTAATCAGTTTGAACGTCATTAAAATATTAAAAGTGTCGAAAATTATAACAAATAATTTATTGAAATCTCAAATTAATTTAAAAACAGTATTTTAAATGATTAAATGACGAGGGGGAAAATAAAAATCCCACCTGTTATTTATAGTTTATAAAATTTTTTGGGATAGTTTGATTGTGGCTTCTAACTTTTTAAATTAGGATAGAGCAGTAACCCTTCTGCATCTGGTGTCTTCAAAAATATAACATCCGGGTTTGATAACCCGGTGATGTTTGTGTATCCGTTTCATAAACATTGCCTCGGTAATGGTGCATGTGGAAGTATAAATAATACGAGCAACACTTTACTTTGTTTTTATATACGTTAACATGTAATAAGCTTGTTTTTTTGTTGCACAACTACATGATAGTTTTATGGGGAATGTATGAAATGCGGACTGTGAAAAACGGATGGAATTTGGGGCAACTGGTTTTAGGTAAACTTTAATGCTTGACTGTTATTTCACCTAATGGTACACAGCATCCTATAGAAATACAATTTACTTAAGCTCTGTGCTGTGCTGACTCTTACTAAGAACTGGTGTCGCCACATTCCCACGGTCTAGGGCAGTCTTTCTCAAAGTGGATGATAACGCCCGTTGTAAAAGGTCCTAGAGGTATGCATGGCCCTGGAGAAGTCCTCATACATAGCCTCTACGTCATCGTCTGCGTGCGACGATAGGGGTGCGTATACCTGGATGACCTTCAGCGAATACCGTTTGGTAATTCTGAGTATCAGATACGCTACCCTGTTGGACACGCTGTTCACTTCTACAACATTGTTGACGAGGAACCCGACCCGATGGGGGCGTTTGAAACCTAGAAGGGGGAGTTAGGGGCCCAGAAAAAATGGGGGGCGTTAATCACGGTCAGGGGGACATTCCCATCGACATATTTGTGTGAACGCGGGTTTAGTGCTGTGACAACGCTGCTTACTAAAAAGAGATCTCATTTGCAAGCTAACAAACTGTTTTTGAGTAAAATTGAACCTGATATCAATAATCCTAATCATTATCATCATATTCATCCATCTCATTAGATTAATATAAAAACGAAAACTGATTACACATTTACATTCTTTTAATTTGATTAAAATATGTTTTTACTGTCTCATTGGTCTAGTGGTTAGCATGTTCAACTACAGACATGAGGTCCTGGGTTCGAGTCCCGGGTCGGGCCAATTGAAATTCGATATTGAGTTTTTAATTAAGATTTTCTCAATATTTGCCCGAAGTTGGGAAGTTGGCGGTGTTCTCTACCCCGTGCCTCGGAGAGCACTTTAAGCCGTCGGTTCTGCACCTGATCTCTCTCTGATCGTGTCGGATTCTCGTCATATCGGAGTTTGTTAATTTGTGGTTTTTAAATTTTAGGGGTGTAAAAAGGGGTGGGGGGCGCTGAAAAATAATTGATTTTCAAAGGGGGCGGTAAAAGAAATGCTTCATAATCACTGGTCTCTAGGGGTACATAGCGAAAAATTATCGACTACTCAGATTTTTCCAGAACTTTTCAACAGATTAACTTAAAATTCTGTATACATATTCCTTTTCCTTCTTACAGACAAATTAATGCTTGGTTGTGATCTCATCTGATGATAATAAAGTCTAAACTGTCAGCGTGTTAACCTGATAGTAGATAGAAGGTTACCTCACCTTTTATTATTTTTACACAGGATCGTATCTTCCTCCGTTGTAGGCCTTGCACGTTTCAGTTGAAATTCACATATTTCTTTCGCGATGTAGACTCTCACTTAGAACTAATTTCTCCATATTCCCACGGGAAAGGGGACATCATTTCTGTACATTTAATTGCTGAAGGCAGCATGGATGAGCTGCTTCTACTTTGCTGTATCCTCGGCTTCTTTTAGTGCTGTTGGAATCACGAGTTTCGTTATATTCTTTATTTGTTCTGACCAACGGGTAATTGAATGTCGCCTTGGTCATTATCCTTTGACCCTTCCACAACCAGTTTCTCCGGGTTATCTGGCTGTCTTCGTGCGATATGACCAAAAGAAGCAAGTGGTGAATAGTAACAGATAAGATCCTATTATCGTTCAATTGCTGTACAACAGAAAAGCTTTGAAGCTTAGACTCTTATCCCATCTCCTCTTATTTTTTCGTCCATCTGTCGCATGTCACATTTTAGCCGCGGAATGCTAAAGTCAAAGGAACTCGGTAGAACAACCATCCAGGGTTCTTCACAACCAAGTTGTGGGGTACGGAACTTACGCCGGCGGGATCATCCAGATTAATCCGAGTTCTGTCACTGCCGTCGTGTCAACGCCGTCATCTTCACTCACTCCTGGTGGTGGTGACAGCAAGAGCTCACGAGGTAGTGGACGCCCAGTGCTTTCAGATCTAGGATGCTCACTGGCAATGCCATGGAGGTATGTGTGCGAGGAGTGGTCCGCGTGGCGGAACATGCTCCTCGCCAAGGGCCGAACGGTGTAAAATACCTACACGGTGGGCGTCTTGGGGTCACGATGAATGATGTCATTCCTGACGTATCTCGGAGCTCCTACTATGAGGCGTAGGCACTTATTCTGCTGGGTCTACAGCCTCTTCTTCTGGTCCCCTGAGCATAAAGAGTACGGCAGCCCGCGGACGTTGCGACACCCCAAGTCCGTACTGACGTCTGCCACTCCACGTTCTGACTCCCCATATTCAGCTGACACTGCGTTTTACAACGGTCGAACATGATGGCCGACGTCTTGCCACTATTAACTGACATACGTACGTAACATTTATACTCTCACATGATTATGATTATCTCTTTTTACTGTCGCTTTTTCGTTACATTGACTTTCAAATTGTAACTGGAGTCGTCGCTTCAACCGATAGATGTCCACTGCTGGACATAGGTCTCACGTAATGAAGTCCGCAAGGCCCGATCTTGCGCCGCTTGGCTCCAGCGGCTACCGGCGACCCTCTTTATGTTGTCGGTCCGCCTTGTGGAGGGTCTTCCTACACTGGGTCGTCCGGTGCGGGGTTGACATTCCAGCACCTTCCGGCCCCAACGTCCATCGGTTCGTCTGACTATGTGCCCCGCCCATTGCCCACTGATACGGATCTCCTCATTTCTGTTTTGATCGCGTAGACAATCTCCGAGCATAGCCCTCTCCATCGCACGCTGAGTAACTCTGAGCTTCCGAATGAGGTATGGACCTCATAACGTGGTAGCTGACTGTGAAGTCAGCTACCCCGTTTCCACGTTGTCGCTGGAGTATAATAAAATAAATGTATTTGGCCATTTGTGATCGTCCAGCTAGTTAGAACCCATTAGTATGTTGTTTCTTAGTAATCCAAATCCTTTAAAGTAAAGAGAATGTGAGATTCGATAATCTTAATATTATTATCCTTAAGGCATTACAAATAGTAATTTCAGGGAACATTTATTATATATTTAATAATATCCATTGGATCAGTAGTTTTTGTTTTAATAAAATAAATCACAGTCATCGCACGGATGACTATTTAAGTTATACATTCGCGACATCTTCGTGTCGCGTCGCGGCGCTCACCACCCCCTATATATGCACGGAGGCTGTCGTGACGGTCGGCGCAATACACGAACGCGCCCCATCTACATATGGACCCGACTTGAATAATATTTTGTTATTATTTGCTTATTTAAAAATATTAATATACTAATTTTATTTTATGATTCATAAATAATATATTTTCATACTCTTTTTTACGTATGTAAATGTAATGAAAGCGGGTTGGTATGACCCGGAAACTTATGCAAAGTTGAGTATCAAGAGGCGGAAAGTTGAGTATCTCGGCCACGTACTTAGGCATGATAGGTACGGGTTACTACAACTTATTATGATGGGCAAGGGTGAGTACAAAAGGAGTGCTGGACGCAGAAAGAAGTCTTGGCTGCGGAACATACGCGGACAGGAATAAAATCCGCAGCCGAGCTGTTCCATCTTGCGAAAGATAGAAATAAACTCAAAAAAGCGGCCAAGCTTCAAGAAAAATGAAGAGGCACTTTAAGAAGAAGACGGACGAGTCCTTTACAAAATCACAACGATGCTAAAGAAGTTTTCATTTCAAAAACTACGCGGATAAAACCGCAGGAAACAGCCAGTCTGATATAAACTCATTTCAGTAATGAAACAGAGATATATATACACAAATTTTTCGATTCAAACCACTGACCCATTTATTTGAATACGCTGTTATCGGATATTATAATACGAGTAACAGTAAATATGATATCAATTTATTGACTCTTTTAGAGTATGAAAAACCGGATGAAATTTATAACAACGAATATTTTCTACAAATCTATTTACTGGAAATGTTATAAGATACACCTTTTTGTAAATAATTTCAGTAATTGATAAAAAATATGGTCTGTAACTTCACCTGCGTTATATAAAAGAGAGAACAAATTTGATAGAGATGAAAGAGGTTGTAACTAGTTATCCTTGAAAGATAGATATAAACTATTGTAAACATTTTCATACCATTTTTTATAAGGAATAATTTCGTCATACATGATTGTTGCATAAATTTAACCGTTTAAGCAGAATACGCAAAAGAAGCTCAAAAAAGGTGTAAATTTTCCACGTTTTTGCAACATTTTTCTTTAATTATCCGCTTCTATTAGTGGTAAGGAGCTGTTTTTTAGTTTATAATGTTTTTTGATAAATGAACTATCCAAAACTAAAAGTTTCTTTTAATTTAAACCAGCCGTTCTTGAGATAAGCGGGTACAAACAAACTCTTCATCTTTTTAATATAGGAAAATTAAGAAATTGTATTATATAAAGTTACTAAAGGCTTCGATGCCTTCTAAGTATTCCATGTTTACCTTCGTCGAAAAAACTGTTTAACCGTTTCAAAAATTACGGGAAAAAGACAGATTTAAATAAAAAAAACATATTTACTAAATTCGTTCCGAATCTATTTAATTATTATTGAATTTTCGAGTATTTTCAATTTATATACAGGGTGTCTTATGTACAATATTCAAATATAAACTTAACATTCAAACAATGAAATATTTACACAAATAGAACAATTATTATAGTTTTTTATTTTATTTTAAAGAGAATGAAATAACATAAATTATATCGTAGCAAATACAGTATCCTAAGAAATATAACATTCATGAAATTCGGTAGCAATTTTTGTTTATAAATAATAAATATGAACATATATCGAAAATGAGCGTATTAAAATATAGAAGAAAAGTGTATTATTCGTAAGTTAAATATCGTCGATACACGATTTCAATTATAAAATTATAATTTAAATAGAAACAATTGAACATCCAGAGATATTTCATTAATTCGCGAATCATTCGAAATTTTTCCAATTATCCGATTCGAATATAGATTAATCGATTCGATTCGATTCGAACGATATTAGGACACTCCTGACATATACTCCGATATATGTAACGTATATACATATAAAACATAAGTAGCAGCCTATTAATAACGTCCCAGCAATGGGCTCTATCCTACGATAGAGGGTTTTTAAAGCATTGACCCACCACGCTGCTCCACTACCCGTTGGCAGCCTACACATACCCCAGAATTACTCCCGAGGTATGCAGGCATGTTTTCATTCAGTGAAAAGCTCAATAATTGATTAGAAAGAACAATAAAGCTCGACAGTTGTAAAGAGTAACCTAATGGATTCGAAGCCAGGATTTCTCTAAACGAGAATGCTTCTCATCACTAAACCATCATGGCTTTGGGTAAGAGGTAATGTACCTCTTAAAAGAGTATAATATTTGCGACTGTTTTCCTTCACGATCGTTTCCTTACACCAAAAAGCACAATGTTGGATTAGAAAGAACAATAAAGCTCGTAAGTTATAAAGAGTAATTTATTGGATTCGAAGCCACGATTTCTCTAAATAAAAATGCTTCTCACTACTAGACCATCATGGCTTTGGGTAAGAGGTATTTACTTCTTAAAAAAGTAAGATATTCGTAGCGGTTTTTATTCACGATCTTTTCCTTACACCGAAAAGCTCAATGATGGATTATGCAGAACAATAAAGCTCGTAAGTTATAAAGAGTAGTTTGCTGGATTCGAAGCCACGATTTCTCTAAATAAGAATAATTCTCACCACTAGACTATCATGGTTTCGGGTAAGAGGTAATTTACCTCTTAATAAAGTTAGATATTTGTGACAATTTTCATTAAAATCAACCTCGTTTACGAACTGATACTAGATTTCCACAGTAGTCTCTTTGTAGCGAGATTATATACACAGTTGCAAGACTCGTTGGTAGATTAGTCCAGCGATTTGAAAGCCTATTTGTTGACGCAGCAATCCTAAATTTATTTACGTAAATGTTTATTGACTAAAACGGGACTAGAACCTGATACTATTGACATTATATGCAATTAATTACAACACCAAATTTGTTCTATTTCAAATGCCAAGGCTTCGTAGATTGAATTTTCACGCCAAAAATACTAGACCGATTTTGATGATTTTTTCTATAGACATATATGGGATATTGGAGAAGGATATAAGCTACATTTTTCACTAAAAATAACCCATAAAAGGGTTGAAATAAGGGATGGAAATCTATTTGGAAAAATCAATAATTTCTCAAGTTTACAGATATGTATGTATATTCAAAATGTTGGTTTATTTTGATAGGTTAAAAGGATAATAATGTTTTTTATATCTTTTATATTGTTCCTGGTATTTGTAAGGATATTCACAGCCGGAATAGCTCAATCGGGAGAGCGTTAGACTGAAGATCTAGAGGTCCCCGGTTCGAACCCGGGTTTCGGCAAACTATCTTTTGGTGTTTAAGTTTTTGGAGTGTTTCATACATTTTTTTTTATATTCAACTTATTTTTGTACGATTAATAAAGTAGCAACATAGAAATTGTTATGTTCTTTATTATAGAAAATGTGAAATAATGGCTTTCTAATGTTTCGCTTCCAGATACAGGAGTCATAGGTTAAATAAGGAAAGGTTTTGTGGTAATACCCACCACGCCAGTCTTTTACAAAGTTTGCGACATTGCTTTCGAGTTGTATAGCTTCTCTTACGATATTTTCGCCTTTATAATAAAGAAATTTAAAATAAACCTTACAAAATTATATAAAAGCTTATGGGGTGACTCCAGGATTATCTTCAGGATACAATATTATCTTTAGATTGACATTCTTCAATTCGTTATATCTTTTAAATGGAATGTCCGATTTTAATAATTTAAAAAGTATTTTACAGGTATTGAAACGGTCTGTAATATAATTATAATTAAATACATTGGTATTAATAGTATGTCGGATTTTATATTAACTTTTAAAATTTATAAATGTGGTTATAGTGGCATAACTCCAATAGTTGGATATATGGTATAAGGGACTTTTACGTAGATATACCTTCTATAATATTGTAGAACATTTCTTTGTTCTATCATCAATAAGTGTTAAAGCATTTTATAAGGGATCCCTATTTTGTTTTTTTTTTTAGAAAGTAATATAACCTATTTGGACACCGACTCCAAATATAAGAATACGCAAATATTTATTACTTTCTAGAGCATATTAATGTATTTCTAAGTCTGTTTTGAAGGCGGTTCTTTTTTTGTTAAAATTTCTATTTGTTTTTTGATTTTTAGTGAATCTGAAGTAAACGTGTTGCAATGCAGCAACAAACGTAAGCTCATTGCTATTTGATTACAGACACTTATATTTTCTGCCTTAAACCGCACCCTTACTGTAAGCCGTTGAGGAGATCCATTGATCTTCATATTTCACTACGACTAGCACTTGAGCCTACCGAAGTTACGACAGGCAACTCAAATATCTGGTTAGCCTATAGAAGATTCTGTCGAGTATCGTTCATTTGCTCCTAAGAATTGAAGAATTCCGTCACGTTGTCATGGAATCCATCACCAGAACCTAACCAAACTATCACAAAACAACCCTTGAAGTATATCCTTTTCAATATAAAAGTGTCTACGAAATCGGTTGGCGTGATCTTGAGTTATTCGTCCATTTGTCGCGCACATGCTTAATGCAAATTTAACACTTATCCGGTTTTCTCATGGATGCCATCATCAGAACTGGATTTAAAAAAAATGGGACCCTATGACGAGCACCACCTTTCATTTAAAAAAAAATCATCAAGATCGGTCCACCCAGTCGGGAGATATGAGGTAACAAACATAAAAAAAATACAGACGAATTGATAACCTCCTCCTTTTTTTGAAGTCTGTTATAAATGCAGCTTTCTAAAAGTGGAACATACAAAAAAAATCTTTCTTTTTTACGAATTTCCACTCGCAAGGGGGGTTGCGGGGTTGTTAACTATTGACTCACGATATATCTGGAACCATAAGGCGTAGAGACTTGAAATTTGGTAGGAGTATTCCTTTTACCGAGTAGAGGTCAGCTAAGAACGGGTTTTACGAATTTCCACTCTCAAGGAGGGTTGCGGGGGTGTTAACAATTGTCTTACGATATCTCTGGAACCATAAGGCGTAGAGACTTGAAATTTGGTAAGAATATTCCTTTTGCCGAGTAGAGATCAGCTAAGAACGGATTTTGGGAAATTTATCCCGTAAGGGGTTGGGGGTAACTATTGACTCATCACGATATCTCTGGAACCATAAGGCGTAGAAAATTGAAATTTGGTAGGAATATTCCTTTTGCCGAGTAGAGATCAGCTAAGCACAGAGTTTACAAATTTCCACTCGCAAGGGGGTTTGCGGGGGTATAAATTGAAATTAAAAAAAATCAAATTTTCACATTAAAAAAATTCAAACTTCCCATTTACAAACTATATCTTTTATGGTATGTAAAACTGCGTCAGAATTTTTTTTGTCATAGTGGAATCTATCAAAAGTAAATTCCACCCTCAAAGGGCAGTGCGGATATGTTTCTTATTTGTAAAACAATTTACGTAAATGAATGAAAATGCTACCAAAAAAACATTCCACGCAGACGAAGTCGCTGGTTCAGCTAGTTTGAATATATGTCAAGAAGTCAAATTCGTGTGTACTTTACCCAGTTGGTTAGTACTTGTGTATAAAATCACTTAACTCAGTTCTTGCTTACTAACGGTTTTCTTGTGCCCAATACACTTCTAATAAGGGATAAACCGCTGTTTGCACTCTCGGGATACTTCTACACTTGTTAGAAAAAGTTACAGAACGCCTCGGATAGCGTATCATGGAGACGGACTTCTTGTTAAGATTGCCCTTGATAAAATAAAATTTAAAAATTAACGTTTTAAGCATTTGCAGCTAAATGGTGCCCAAGGCCAGACTGGCTGTGCATGCTGGAGTGTTGGTGCCAACACTTATGTATGGTAGTGAAAGTAGGGTATGGCAGAAGAATCACATAAGTAAAATAAATGCGGTAGAGATGAGAGCGTTGAGAAGTATGAGTGGATTAAAACTGAGTGACAGAGTAAGAAATAGTGTGATAAGAGAACGTTGTGGTATAAAAGAAGACGTAGTGACTAAAATTGAGAAAGGTATGCTTAGATGGTTTGGGCATGTAGAGAGAATGAATGAAAGGAGACTGACAAAAAGGATTTATGAGTCAAGAGTGAATGCGAAAGTTGGAAGGGGAAGACCAAGGCGAACGTTCCTGGACCAACTCCAGGACATTTTAAATAAGGGCCAGGTCAAGAGTACTCTAAACCGACGAACTTGTATAAAAGGTTTGATGAGAATGAAAGAAGCGAAGGAGATGTGCAAGGATCGTGGCAAGTGGAAGGATGTTGTCTCTTCCCTACCCCTATGGGAATGAGGCGTGATGTATTTATATATACGTAATAATATACTTTTAATCCCATATTTTAAGTGAAGATGGTTCAGGAATATTCTTTTACAAAAGGCATATTATACATTGTAACATACACTTTAAAAGAGTAACCGTTGAGTTAGTTGCCGGTTTCTACTCAGCGGATTCAACTTTCCGAACCGTTGGTAGATTTATTACTGACGGACAAATTACTGACGATTCATAAGTGCTTTTTGAGTCTACTTGAATAAGAAATATTTTGATTTTGATATACCAGGCTGCTCTCTTACAGGCTGGTATATATACTCCTATAAATAATTGATCCTTATATGGGAAGAAGTATGAGGTTCTTTCAAAAATAAAATTTAAATTATAAAGTGATAAAAGTACCCTAATTTTTTTTTGTCGCTGGAAAATGCTTTTACACACGTTGGATGCAGTATACAGCTTCGTCCAGGAGTGTAGGATTCATTAAAACCCAGAGGAAGCTTCTTCATCCAAGTGGTGGACGCCAGATGTTCGCTGACGCATTCAACTCTGTCATCCCGGATGAAAATGACTCAAAGGTTCGAGAAAGAGGAAGCATGCGGGCAAAATTGTGGGAGGAGCATTGACCGCTCTCTCCCTTTCAACTCTAATACCTCTAATTTAAATATAAGTTTCACTTAATGAACGATCAAAAACAAACATAAATAATAGTTTTTCAAGTACTGCCACTAAAACTTCTTTTCACTTCTTTTTTCTGTAAGATAACTGCCCAGTCTACCGAGCACAGGAGCTCACTATGCTGAGCAGAGAAGAATCGTTTGGAAACGGCGTCTGTGACTCAGTAGCATTATAATCATTCGCTTGTCCGAAGAAAATATTTTTTGTTTTATTTTTTCCAAGTAACACGTCCCAAAAAAGGAAAACATATTGAGTAATATGTCCGGCGTAGATCGAGTTAAATACAGTTCCCTGCCCGCCTGTTCCGCCTAGCTGATAGCTCCCCGCACACACACCTCCATGGGATTGCCAGCCACCATCTTAGAGTGGCAAACACTGGGCGCCCCTTACCTCATGAGCTTCTGCTGTCACTACCATCCGACGTGGGTGATGACGGCTCAGACGACGCCGGCAGTGGCTAAACCCGGATTGACCTCACTAGACTAGACCTGGATGGGCCCGCTGGCGTCGTCGGTGGGAACCAGCCCGATTAACACTACGGGCAAAAATAAATTACCGAGCATCAGCGCGATGCTCGAGGCTTAGCCCGGGTAATGGGACAAAAGCCCCGAGGCCCGTAATCCTCAATGCAAGTTGAGACGTACCCGAGAGTAATCACTTATATAATCAAAAACCCAAATAATCGCTATTAAACACTCACAGTGTATAAAATACCACAAAAAAAGCTTAACGACCTTCAACGCGACACACGCACGGTTAGTAACGGTCACTTTGTAACTGATTTATTTTTGTTTATTCTATTGTCTGGTGTTATCTCTAGGCATATTTTGCTAAGCCAGTTACCGAGAAGCGAAATAGATAATACACATACTTAAAAAGAAAGAGCTGCTTATGTATCTGATTGCCAGAGGAAGCTACCGTATACACAGCACAATTCCTAGTGTATATTCCAGCAGAGCATTGTAGGATTCCACGTGTTTAAAATAAAACTCGTAGCGGATTCCAAAAGTTAACCAAAAAAAAAAAATTAATTGTTTTAGCACTCGCCGAAACTTTTTTAATAAAGTATTCTGTTTTCGCACAGTTTTTTCGGTCCAAATTCGTGGCTTATAACTTCCAAACTTTTAATTGAATGTAGTTTCGGAAAGTGTCCCGTTTATTTCCGATGTGGTGTGTGTAGAATATTCGACACCAAAAACTTATTTTTAAGTGGACTTTGGTGTTAAAATTGTTATAAATGTTTCTATAATGATAGCTTTTCGTAATGATAGTGAAACAATTAACTACGTTATATTTTAAAATAAGAAAAATTTAGGTTAAACATTGTAATAGCGTGGATTTTTGTGCAGACGTTTGTCTTATATAATGTACGTGAACGTTTCATATTTTTGAAGTTATGTAAGTAAGTAAGTAGCAGCCCATTAACGTCCCACTGCTGGGCACATGCCTCCTCACTCCGGGGAGCATAGACCCACCACGCTGCTCCACTGCGGATTGGCAGGCATACACAAGTGCACTCTCTATTCCTTCAGTCTCATAGTCCGATGTGACGGGAATCCGACACGACCGGAGAGAGATCAGGCGCAGGACCGACGGCTTAACGTGCGCTAACTTCGGGCAAATATTGAGAAAATCTTAATAGAAAACTCAATATTGATTTTTGAATTGGCCCGACCCGGGACTCGAACCCAGGACCTCATGTTTGTAGTCGAATATGCTAACCACTAGACCAATGAGGCAGTTTGAAGTTATGACGGTGAGAGAATTTACTTCACTAGGAAAGATCCTGGATTTGAATTTCATTATGGTATATTTAGGACATCGTATTTTCTTATTTGGTAATAAGCTGTGATGGATTAGTGATGATGCGTGCATTCTCATTCAAAGAAGTCGCGGATTCAACTAAATTTTTCTTAACAAAAAAGAAACTTACGTACAGGAGGAAACATGTGAGGATACCTTCACATCCTGAACGTAATTCTGACGTACATGCTCTCCTATCAGCGTGGAGGCCTGTGCCCAGCTGTGAGACTTTAATAGGTTGTTACTTAAGTTGGAACTTATGAGAGGCTTCAGTCGTTGATCACTACTTACCTGCAAATCCCTTTTACCAATTACTTCTTCCAAAGCTAACATGTTATCTTCTTTAAGTTTACCTAATAACTAAAAATATTGGGTCAATGGAATAAAATAAATAAAAAAGGTAAAAGTGCGCGCGTACAAAGCACACATGTCAGAAGTGAAACTTCTTTGGCAAACTAATTTTTAAGTCTTATTTATATCTGTACAAATTTAAAACTTTAGATTTCCGAGGGGAAAAGGAAGATATGTTAGGAATTTAATTCATTTAAATGTCATTAAAATACATACATACATAGCATCATTCCCATAGGGGTTGGCAGAGACCACGTCCTTCCACTTGCCACGATCCTTGCATATCTCCTTCGCTTCTTTCATTCTCATTAAACCTTTCATACAAGTTCGTCGGTTTAGAGGCCTTTATTTAAGATGTCCTGGATTTTGGTCCAGTGACATTCGCCTTGGTCTTCCCCTTCCAAGTTTCGCATTCACTCTTGACTCATAAATCCTTTTTATCAGTCTCCTTTCACTCATTCTCTCTACATGCCCAAACCATCCAAGCATACCTTTCTCGACTTTAGTCACTACGTCTTCTTTTATAACACAACGTATAATATAATATCAAACGAGTTAACATAAAAAACGCTGCACATCTTCGTGACTATAATCACGCGTTTCATCCGTAAAAACTATACCCTCATGCGCTTAAAGAAGTTGCCTCTTTATTATATAATTTGACTATGTTAAAAGTGTGGGTGAAACACATTTCGTAAATTAACAAACAATACTCTTTAATCAGTTGTGTAAGGTATATATAACCTTGCTACCCACGGAACAATATTTAATCATGAGCTGGTATAAGAAAGAATATATTTAATTAATGGATACGATGACATAAATTAATTAAAGAAGCCGACTCCATATTTACCAACACATGTTATTGAGTTAATAGGGAACACTGCTTGTTATCTTGAAGTAACCCGTAGCAACGGCTTTCTGTAAAAAGTTACTGGTTTCAATTCCCGCCAGGACAAATTTAGTACATTCTATTTTCTAATTAATCTGTCTTGAATGGTGTATGGCTTCGGCCGTGGCTAGTTACCTTCCTACCAACAAAGACATAGCAACAAGCAAAGAGTCTACGTTCCGATACAATGCTATGTAGAAACCATACGTGATAAATTATCTTAGACTCTATCATCACTTACTATCAGGTGAGATTACAGTCAAACGCCAACCTGTCAATAAAATAAAAACTCTTGAGTTTTTAGAAATGAAAATAACGAATACTATATTAACTTCATATTTTAAATGCAAAAAAGCTGAAGAGTGTATTTGTTTGTACGCTCTAATCTCAGGAACTACTGGGGCGATTCCAAATATTGTTATAGTGATAGATAGCCTGTTTATCCAGAAAGGCTGTAGACTACATATCATCACGTTAAGACCAATAGGAGTGATGCACCAATGAAAAATGTTTCAAAATCGGAATTTTTCTTTTTGGGAGCTTCCGCTACGTGTACTGCTTAAATGGTTACACTTTCGCAAAAATCATATATTACAGAATTATTCCTCTTTAAATATACTAAAAAAAAGTCTGACACAGCATGTGTGTATCTTTTAAGGTTAGCGTACTATAACCTTTTTTATGCTAACCCAGTTTGTTCCTTTTGTGAGTCGATATATATTAAGATACTGATATAAAGAAAGTCTTTATATAAATAAAATACCAAAAAGAAGCTTAAATTTATTTTATTCATTGTTCACAGGCACAACAGCTTACGACACTGTCAGACCTCTCGCCTATCAGGATGCGAAGATCTTCATGTTGTGCTTTAATATAGCTGAACCAGAAACATTAAATAATTCTGCTGCAAAGGTACTTACATATTTTTAGTTTTTATAAGTGAAAATTGTTTTCCATTGTCTCTTAAATTATCATCTATCTCGTAAAGCGCTCGGCGGAGCAGCCAAGGCCAATATAGCGGCGCTCATGGCACGCATCAGATTTGAGAAAGTTTGACTTGCACAGTGATTTCTTAAAACCTTACAATTAACTTTTTTATTAGTGACAAGTTAGCCCTTGGGTGGTAACTATCCACGGTCAAAGCCTCCAGTCTAGATCTAGACAAATTAGATGATATAAAATAAGTCCACGTACAAATGAAAGAAAAAACGTTATTTCTAAAATTCCCACTTTTTAGTAACTAAAAACTAGTATGATGAGAGAAGGTTGTGGTATAAAAGGAGATGTAATAACAAAAATTGAGAAAGGTATGCTTAGATGGTTTGGGCATGTAGACAGAATGAATGGAAAAGTTGAAAAGAGAAGGCGAACTTTCCTAGACCAAATCCAGGACATTTTAAATAAGGGTCAGGTTAAGAGCACTCTAAACCGACGAACTTGTATGAAAGGTTTAATGAGAATGAAATATACGAAAAAGGTATGCCAGGACCATGGCAAGTGGAAGGACATGGCTTCTGCCTACTCCTATGGGAATGAGGCGTGATGCTATGTATCTATTAAATATTGAATTAAAATGTTATTATAAATCCCTCTCATTTTCTATTTTACTCTAACAAGCGTTACATAGCCCAGAATAACGATTCAGTCTCATTTAACACCGAAAAAATATCCTTGGATAACGCTGCTAAAGAAGTTTTCACGTGTTTTTAATTACAGTGGTATAAAGAAGTTCGTACACATGGAGGATCCGCTCCTGTATTGCTGTGTGGTTGCAAAGCTGATCTCCGACACGATAAAGAAACGCTCACAATGCTGTCTAAGCTAAGAACACATCCAGTCACTAGCGAAGAGGTTTGTAAAGTAATATTCTTTCTAAACTTTCGTGCACAAATTGTAAAAATGCGGGCTTAAAGCTAAGAAGATTTATCTACCAGCCAACCTATCTGATGAACGAAAAGTCGTTGGTAGATGTGCATAACAATTAATATATAAAATAAGGATAGACTGAGAAAAAACCAATAAAGAAAGAGATAAAAATAGATTTAAATAAACACATGAACATATAATAAAACAAAGTCTGTTTATTAGAGATAAACTCGAAACTGTTTAAACGATTGTCTTGCGGTATTAATCTATAGATAAGGCTAATAGTGTCGGAAAAATAAAGCACACTGAGAGAATTCTTTTTAAAATGGATACAAACAATGTTGTAATTGGAAAGTTATTTAGACAAATACATTAAACTTAAATACATTAGTTACCTCAAGCGTTTTATGTACATTATCTAGTTATAAATTAAATATCTTGGAAGCAAGCATACTGAAGTTATTCCTAAGAAAATATAACAAAATAACCACGCCAAAAGACGTAAGAAATGCTGTGAAGATGAGATCTTTGCCTAAGCTTTTATATTTAACTTGCTTCGTTCCTTAAACAACCAAGCAACTTTGTTTGATCAGACATTCGTCATTCTCGAGAATCAAGGCCTAACAGCTAAATCAATAGCAGAATGGAGCAGTTCTCTTCACATATTAATAAACTCATACACATTATTACACTTACATAACAAAAGTACTATTCGTCCAAACCAAACAATCCCTGACCTCGTATATAATGGAAAGACCATTAAAATAAATCAACATAATAGCAGTCCAGTATTTATTTGCTCTTATTTTACCCATAGGACCTCGATTTCATTGGAATAATTGTAGATTGACCCAAATCGCAGTGTCAATTGTCACGCGTGGTATCATTGGAATGACATTCAAACCATTGTCAAAGGAATGTCTGAGACCATTAGCCTTGGAGAGGAAAGGTCTGGGTTTCTTCAATATGAACCAATAAATAAAATACGTAAATTAGTTGAGGTATTCAAATTTAGCTCGGACCCTTATTCAGATTCATAAAAAGTATAGTATCTTATAGATCTTGTAAATTTATATGTGTTTTAAAATGTATATCTTCTATTGAACGTTCGTCGCATGTATCTTTAGTACACTAATCAATGTACAATAGAACTCGGTTTGATTCTATAAGTGAAGATACAGTATTCAGTTTACTCGTGAATCTTCGTGATCAATTCAACAACCAGTCTATTGTTGGGTGTAATACATATTGTGCAATCTTTTACTACTCTGCTTTGTGTTTTCATCATCCGTTCAACGAGTCTTTACCTAATTAGCTTTATTTCATTGTATATACTTAATTTTATTTAATGCTGTACGTTTTAACAGGCTCTATCAGTAGCAAGACAGCTAGGAGCGACAACATACGTAGAGACATCAGCTCGTGCCTCCAGCAAAGGTGTAAAAGATGCCTTTGAAGTTGCAGCATTAGCAGCACTAGGGAAACTTAATAAGCAACAAATGAAGCAACAGGTATTATTATATTTGGCACTTTATATAGAGGTTTAATCAAGTTTAACCATGCCTTACAGTTTGACCCCATTGCGAGAAAAAACTATAAACTGTCACTTAAATTAAAATTGCACTGGAAAATTGCAAACAGTTTGTTTATTAAATCTTCTATCAATAGTCTATCAGTTATGAATTACCGCTTGAGCTATGAATTGTTAATCTGTGAACAATATAATGTCTTGTTATATTATTATTGTTTTATTTTCTTTATGAATAGTATACTTTTATGTTTTATTTTGACAGAAGCAAGTGGGACGCAGTAAGAGCAAGCGCGATTTGAAAGCCGAGCTGAAAGGACGGGCGAAGAGTTGTTGCGTCATGTGATCCGTGGCCGGCCACCCTTCTAGGTGGCCGCACGATTGCTAGGCGACCACCGCCCTTCCAGAGCACTACCCTTCGAAACTTTTTTGGAATTCTTGGAAAACAGACAATTTGTTCCAACTTTGCCTACAAGGAACATAAAGGGGCCTAATGATATGCCTTGTTAAACCCCTCGTAAATAATTTAATTCCCTCGGAAAGAAAATTTCGAAATCTAATATTTTACAATGTGTCAAGTTATATTCTAAAGCAAATATTCGATAAAATAATTGAAAAAAGAATCTTGAACAATGAATATAAACTTGTATCTTTAGTGTGATTGGAACCGAGTTCGTTTTAGAAAAATTATAGTAAGAGTTTATATTAAAAAAAAATTGTAACTAAGGTGCAATCGATGACCCCCAGGGTTGGGAGCGTGAAAAGCCTGTGATAATGTAAAAATAAAACATTTTGGGTAATGGGATTAAAGACATTAAGGGTCTGGAATTTAGAGAGGCAATAGACGCTCATTCAATCATTGAAAGTTGCAACAGCAGAACAATATAAGGGTTTTCTATTTACAGCAAACATCTATATATAAGACAACCATAACGTAGTTAAATGTGTGTTTTCATATACAGAAATTAGATTTAAAACTTATTATTGATGTTTTTCTATAGTAACGGCATTGGTGTATGCTATGTAAATAACTACTGATAAGATATTCGTAAATTACGATAAATTAAATGTGCTCAAATTGTTTAGCAAAGGCGTTGTTAAAATATATGAAACAAGTTTAGATAAAATTAGGGGACGGTCCATTTTCGATGAGGTCTTTGTAGATTATATAGCAAAAAATGAGAAATAGACATTTATGCATCAAACTGGTGAACTAGCTGAGAATTACATTCCAAATGTTCAACAATTCCAGAAAGAGGAGCTCTTAAGAGAATGTTATTTAAATCAACTGGTACTGCTTACGTTAAAGATACATCTCTTGCGTAGAAAAAGATATTGTGTGTATTGAAATAATTTACAGATATCAAGATATAACAAATAGTACGTCCAGTGGCTTTTTTTCTAAACTTACGTATTTGGACCGTCTCCAATTGAATAGGTGTTTTTTCTTTGTATATTTATAATAAATACGAAATGCACAATGATGGACAATACTACTGAATACGGAGGTCCATAAAATTAGTTCCACGTCCATGTTGCTGTTAGTTTTTAGATTTTTGTACGTTTAATACGAGATAATAGCTAATATCACGTGTCTGTAAATCATTTTATATAGTGACTGGCAAATAACTTAAAAGAAGAGATTTTCCAAAGAATACTAAATACAAAAAAGCAACGATTTCATCCAAACGAATATCTAAGGATTTTAATCAAAACTGACCATTTAAAAGCCAACTTTGGAGATGGTAATGTAGTACAAAGTGATTCCAGACTTACAAATAAAATTACTATGGCCTCGGTGGTACAATTAGAGTACTTCTTTCCTAGAGAATTTAGGTTTGATCCCCACTTGAACACATTTAAAGGAAAGCATTTTTATGAATTTGTTAAATTAAATTAAATTTTTGTTAGTTAGTTTTGTCTATGGTTTATTGCTATCCACCGGTGTCTTGGATCGACCTTTGTTTAGCTAGCAGATATCCCTCATTAGAAATACCATTTTCGCTATCAAAAGTACCATATTCCATTTCCAATAAAGCAATTTTTGGAAATTGTATATTGTTCTTTGAATATATTCCCTTGGTGGTTTAGCTTTTAGCGTATTACTAAAGTATCCATTGGTGTATTGATATGAGTATTAGTTTCACTAGCATGTGTTAGGAGTACCCTCTTCGCTATCAAGGATACCCGGTAGAACAAATTTAACGAATCTTATATTATTATTTGTCTATATACTGCGTGGTAGGTGGTCTTTTCTAAGGTTTATTACTATAGTGGCCATTGGTGTGTTGAATCGAGTATTGGTTTTCGCTAGCAAATGTGTCAGGTTAGCAGTACCCTCTTCGCTATCAGGGATACCTTGTCGGGCAAATTTAATGAATCTTATATTCTTATTTGTCTATATACTGCCTGGGTGATGGTTTTGTCTATGGTTTATTAGTATAGTGGCCATTTGTGTATTAATTCAAGTATTGGTTTCGCCAGCGAATGTGTCAGGTTAGGAGTACCCTCTCCGCTATCAGAGTTACCTTGTCGTGCAAATTTAAAGACTCTTATTTTCTTATTTTTCTATATACTGCCCGGGAGATGGTTTTGTCTGTAGCTCATTACTATAGAGGCCATTGGTGTATTGATTCGAGTATTAGTTTCGCTTGAAACTGTTAGGATAGGAGTAGTTTCTTTGCTATCAGGTGTACCCGGTAGACCAAATTTAGGAATCTTATTTTTATAAGTGTCTATAAATATAGATATTTGTCTATGTCTCATTACCATACTATCCACTGGTGGATTCCAGTATTATTTTCGGTAGCTATCACGGATTCGATTCTCAGAAAGGCATATTTAGGTAATCATATTTTATTTGTCTATATTTGCCTTGATTGGTGGTTTCGGCTATTGTTTTTTATTGAATTTTCCGCATAAAATATTTAAGAAATCATATTTTTTAATTTGTCTACCCGCGACTTCGGCTTTTATAAATATACGGATATATTATCGACAAATATAAGGCTACCGTCTTAGATTGTATCATCATTTATTAGGTATGCAATTAAAGCATTTTTATCTAATCTATCAGCTATCTTTATATTTCTTAACAAAGTTGTTTGCCGATCACCAAAAATTACATTAGTATTTGTGCTATAAATTCATTCTTGAATTTGTTTTCTTAATGTAAATACAAATTTCAAGGCGATTATAATTTCATTTTAGAATAATTGTAAACCAATTAAAAAAGAACACATTAAAAGCGAGCTTTTCATATATCGTTAGAGACACATAAAAAAGTACGTAAATATAGAAATTTATTTTTTATTCGTAAAATTGGAGTTCATTCACAAAATTTTATTTCTAAAATGATATTTATAGAGAACATTTTCTTCCATAATTTATGATAATTTATTATAGTTATTTTACCTTATTATAAGTCGATATCAAGCTTTAAATTTGATGTTAGCTTTAATTAACGAATAAAAGTTATTATTGTATTTAATATTTAAATGAACGGTAACCTCTCAATAGTAACTTTTATTTCCGAAATAAAATGTCATCTGTTTTAAAAATATTTATTTAATATAGGACATATCATTGTAAAAGTTTTAGTAAATAACATCGCAGATTAAAATTGTCTATTCATAATTATTTTTAATATAAAACTAGCATGTCTGCAACTCATAACGAGAAGCAGATGGAACAAATTTGTTTGTCATAAAAAAGGTTATAGTGAGCCGATCTTAAAAGATAGACATATGCTGTTGTAGACTTTTTATTAGAACTTTTAAAAGGGAACAATTCTGTCATACACGATTTTCACGAAACTTTAATCGTTTACGCAGCGGAAGCTCTCAAAAGGCAAAAAAATCCCGATTTTGTAATATTTTTGAATGGTGCATCGTACCTATTAGTGTTAACGTGATGTTATATAGTCTATAGCCTTCCTCGGTAAATGGGCTGTCTAAAACTAAAAGAATTTTACAAATCGGACCCGTAGTTCCCGAGATTGACGCAAACAAACAACAAACAAAAAAATTGCGTTTAAAACTATGAAGTTAGTTAAGTGTGTGGTTATTTTCATAATAGATGACTAACAAGTAAAGAAAAAATTAAATTTTTCGCCTCTTAAATTTTAAAAGACATTTAAAATGTTATCCTAAATCTATTGGTGCGTTGGACCATCGCGATTGTTTGAATTGGCTAAATTTATAATAATAGGACAGTTAATACAAATTATAGCAAATATTGGAGCCAATAAAAATATGATACTTAGTGAAGACATTTATATCAAAATGACCTCAAAATGATATTGTACTATTCCACAATTTAGGTAAGACATGAGTCACATATAAGTCATTACAATATTGACGTACATATGACGTCGAAATGACTTTGTTTTTATTTCATTTATTTATTTAACACAAAAAAAACATAGTTTTTGTTAAATGTATACGTATAGTCATGTAATAAACTAATCAATAAGTCGTATAAGAATACAGAAGTTGAACCAGTTACCCGTGTTTCAACTTCAGTGCCTTTTTCAATTATGTATTATTAAGTAATTCGTAATGCCAGAAAACCAATTACAGAATTTAATTAGACAGACATTATTCAAATGCCGCTAAATACATCACCATTACGTCATGTGTACGTAAACTTAGATGATCTTAATATGACTTATGTATAACATCATTTTAAGGTAATGTATTCATTGAGAAATGATCTCTACAGTGTAAAATAATTGTAACATTTCTATTAGCATGAATAAAAGAATCATTTTCAACTCAGTTATTTAAGTAAATATTTTTTAACTCATTTCAATGTATTGGTATATTTTAGATTGTTGTTAGTCATTTTAAGACATTCTTGTAAAAAGCAATCGGAAACATTACTATCTAAATGATGTTAAATACATCACCATTACGCCATGTGTACGTAAAATTAGATGATCTTTATATGACTTGTGTGTAACAGCATTTTAAGGTCCTTCTCCTTAGGGTTGTCTGGAAGAAATCGCTGATTAGCGATAAGACCGCCTTTTGTACATTTGCTTTTAACTTAAACCATATTTAAAACGTTTCTTTTAAGGTGTACAATAAAGAGTTTATTATTATTATTGAAAACATTACTATCTAAATGATGTTAAATACATCACCATTACGTCATGTGTACGTAAAATTTGATGACCTTTATATAACTTGTGTGTTACATCATTTTAAGGTCATTCGTTGATTGGGAAATGATCTTTACAGTGTAAAATGATTATAATATTTCTATTAGCGTGACTTAAAAGGTAATTTTTAACTCGGTTATTTAATTACATATATTTAAATCCATTGCAATATATTCTCATAAATAACAAACATATAATTAATCATTATGTTTCCTTAAAACGGCATTTATTTAATGTTAAAGTTTCGTCAAAATTTGTCTCACCATTTTGATAGCTGAGGAAAACGATTTAACGTATTTTAGAGTTAACACCTGTTATTTTGATTACATAAACAAACTGTTTTTTGTTAAAAACAAGGCAATAAATGCCTTTACTTTTTGTATTATTTTAGTAAATGTATAATTAATCAGATAAACAGAAACTCTTTATTATATTCATATATATGTATAGACCAGAATTTTAACCAAAATAGCACTGAATGTAATTTTAATTATGATTTGATAATAAAATAGACGCACAAGTTATTAGATATCATTATTAAGAATTTATCGTTTAAAAATAAATGTGTTAATGTTGTAATATTGTTTCTCCAACGACTACTGTATACAGTATAATTAAGCCTCTTTGAATGTTGTTTCTAGACTATTGAATATAGCGTTCAATGTTTTTGAAAGACGTGTTTCATTTCTAACCCATCCTTTATTGTATAAAGACATCTAAACTAATATTATAAAGAGAAAACATTTGTTTTTGTATGTAGGGATATATGTATGTTTGTGACGTTTTCACACAAAAACTACTGAACCTATTTCAAAAATATTTGGCCATTGATAAGCTGCGTTTTCACTGAGTGAGTATGTTATATTACTTTCTCAAAAAAAAATAGGGATCCCTAAGAAAAATGCATTAATGTAACTCAAGGTGTGAAAAAAAATGTCGCATAAAATCTGTTATCGCATTCGCTGCGAAAACTATTAAAGATAGAACAAAAAAATGTTCTACAATATTATAGACGGTCTTAATATCTATAAAAAAGTCCAGGATACCATATGTCCAACTGCTGTAGTTATGCCACTATAGCTACTTTTTTACATTTTAAAAGTTAATAAAAGTGCCGACAATAATCAAACCTTATTGTTTATTCCTCTGTATCAATCCTTATCCTGTCCAATGATTTTATTAAAGACCACTTCAATACCTGTAAAATACTTTTTAAATTATTAAAATCGGACATTCCATTTAAAAGATATAACGAATTTTAAAATGTTAATCTAAAGAAAATTGTAGCCGCCCTTATAACTGGGCCTGCGACTGCTGAGTTAGCTCATATTCCAAGGATTCCAATCTTTCGGGGTTCTTCTCAAGAAGCTGTGGGGTATGGGCCTCGAGGCAATGCCTCATTACCCGGGCTAATTTTCGCAGGCAAGTTGCCCGGTCATTCTAACGGGCTGGTTTCCTCCAGCTTACGCCGGCTTATTTGACCATCCAGGTCAATCCAAGTTTTGCCACTGCCGTCGAGTCGTCAACGCCGTGTTCTTCACCCACACCTGGTGGTGGTGACAGCAGAGGCTCACGAAGTAGTGGACGCCCAGTGCTTTCAGATCTAGGATGTTGGCTGGCAATGCCATGGAGGTGTGTGTGCAGGGAGTGATCTGCGTTGCGGAACATGCTCCTCGCCAACTGCCGGACGAACTGCTCGCCAACTGACGGGAGCTCCTACTATCAGTCGTAGGCACTTATTCTTGTTGGGTCTGCAGCCTCTTCTTCTGGATAGGATACCAATGATATCCACCGATATACTGTTTAATTTTTATCAGGACAATAAGACTTAATAAATTATTTCATTAGCATCGGACATTCTACTTAATTGTATTAGATTATGAATGTGTGTATCTAATAATCTGAAAGGAAGGAATTAAAAACCAGATGAAATAAAACTTTTATTTTAACGAAAATAAATTTATAATCAGACTTAGTACGACTTTCCACTGCCACGAGATCTAAACGGGTGAAACAGCGGGTCATTGCTAGTATTTAATATTGCGGGACGAATTCTGAAAACACAGTCACGTACTGGCGACCCTTCATATTGTCAGCGGTCACCAGTTTTAATAAAAAGTCCAGATTATAACGTTATATATCGAAGAGAAATAACCTTAAAGCTACACGTGTATTGTACTAGCTTCAAAATTGTATCCTGCGATGGTAAGTGATTATAGAGTTTAATATTGAAGAGCTAATCAGGTAAGAGGCAATTTACCTCTTACGGTTTGTACACAGCGTTGTATCGGATCACAAATCTCTATGTTTGGCGGTACTTCTTTGCTGGTAGGGTGGTAACTAGCCGAGGCTGAAACTTCCCATCAGTCCAGGCTCAAGCAAATTAGAAAATACAATTTCCTAAATTTGTCCTACCGGGTATCGAACCCGGGACTTCCGCTAGCAAAGCTTTTCACTCTCGCACCACTGCGCCAGCGAGGCCATCAAACGATAACACAGCCACACACCATTTTTGCTGGTATAGTGGAAACTAGCCACGACCGAAGCCTCCACCCAGTCCAGACTCAGAAGTTTAATTCTGATCGACGACATTCATAACGTAGAAAATTTAAAAACTCCACTTTAAATTTGATTTCTGAACAACTGGACGTACATCAATTGTTTAACAGATGGACATAGTTTCTAAGGTAAAGCGAAATTTTTGTTTTTTTTATTTCAGCAGTTTTTCTTATTGACTCAACTTTAAAGCTTCCCTGGACACGAATAATTCAAAATCAAAATTAACCAAATCATTCAGGTTTTATCAAGACTACGGCAATTGATTTTTATAAATATAAATAAAATTTTATAACATCTTTTTATACAAGCAGCCTCTGGATCGACTACACACGGAAGCAGTACAATGCCCTTCGTGTGCAGTATAATAATGCTTTCAGGATTCTGATGGGGCTGCCTTGCTTCTGCAGCGCTTCAAGTATGTTCGCTGGGGCGGGTGTAGACTGTTTCTACTCTACCAACCGCAAACGGTGTGCATCCCTGGTGCGCAGGGTTCGGGGCAGCACTAACAGTATTCTGAAAGCATTTGCTGGCCGACTTGATTGCCAGTACTTGAACCATTGCTGTATGGTCCAGGTACGGGCAAATCAAGGCTGTCACTAGTTAGGAAAATTACTTTTAAGTTAGTGTATTAACATAAGGCTAAGATTATTGTAACTAACATATATGATCCTTGTGTCGAAATAAAAATTATTATTATTATTACTCTACTTTTACACTCACGGCCGTTTACGCAAATATATATATAATATTTATATTACACATCGATAGATTTATAATAATTACTTATATACATACATAAACATTTACATAAATAAATAAAAAGGTGCGGAGGATACACCGCGGCAGGGAGACCAGACGGCCGGGGGTCATGGCTACAGGCTGAGAAACCGCCGGACTATCCTAGCCGAGTCCAGCAACACCGCCTTTTGCATTCTTGCTGCGAGCGAGCTGCCACGGAACCCCAGACTCAGATAGTGAGCGAGACTGGCTGGGATTAGACCATTCGCAGATATTACGATTGGGATGGTTTCAGTGGATCCCACTCCCCACATGACGGTAATCTCATGCGCCAGATCCAGATATTTACGCTTTTTCTCTGTCTCAGCTCGCACGAGATTCTCGTCATACGGGATCGTCATATCCACTTAAAACACCCGAGATTGTGTCCGGTCCATTATCACGATATCAGGCTTGTTGGCCAGTATGGTCCTGTCCGTGATAATGGAATAGTCCTAATAGAGTTATTATTATTTTAGTTGTTACGTTTACTTTACCTTTACGTTGTTACTAAACAATCATTTAGCTCCTTATCAAAATTATATACGGTAATAGAGTTGCGAAGAAGCGCGTGTACATAACAATAATACGTTATTGTAAATAACCTCGTAAAAGTTTACGAGCTATTTTTCTCGGCGAAATCGACATTATTTTCTATTTCCTAACAACAGTCCAATAATGTGGGGAATTGATATCAATAAAAATGGAGATGTTCGTACAAAATTTTTACTATCTTCACCGGTTGTTTTGATCTACTTTAAACACGAATTGAAATAGTTGAATTGACTTTCAATATTAATGGACTATAAAATCCACTTATATAGAACACAAATTGGCGGTCATGCAAATTAAAATTCAGACAAAAACCACATCCAGCTCAATCACTGAAGACATTTAAACTACTAGTAACGGATTATTATCTCTCACTTTGAACGACAAATAATATCCAGTCTATCTTTAAGTTTTAAATATATTTATGTAAGTTATCTCCCCGAAGCTCTTTACTGCGGCGTTGGAGGACCTGTTTAAGCTTATGGAGTGGAACGTACTGGGCATCAACATCAATGGCGAGTATACCACTCATCTACGGTTTGCCGACGACGTGGTCATTATGGCAGAGACTCTTTAAGATCTTAATGCAATGCTCGATGACCTCAGCAGAGTTTCTCGACAGGTGTGCCTAAAAATGAACATGGATAAGACTAAAGTTATGTCTAATATCCATGTTTATGCTCCACCCAGTCATCGTTGAGAACTCGACACTCGAAATTGTTGACGAGTATACATACCTGGGACACATAGTCCAGCTAGGTAGGTCCAATTTCGAGAAAGAGGTCAACCGCCGAATCCAACTCGGTTGGGCAGCGTTCGGGAAGTTCCGGAAGACTTTTTCGTCCAATATCCCTCAGTGCCTGAAGACCAAAGTCTTCGAACAGTGCGTGTTGCCAGTGATGACCTACGGTTCTGAGACGTGGTCGCTGACTATGGGCCTCATGCGGAAGCTCAGAGTCACTCAGCGTGCGATGGAGAGGGCTATGCTCCGAGTTTCCCTACGCGATCAAATCAGAAATGAGGAGATCCATAGCAGAACCAAAGTCACCGATACCCTACGGATCGCGAGCCTGAAGTGGCAATGGGCGGGGCACTTAGTCCGACGAACCGATAGACGTTGGGGCCGGAAGGTGCTAGAATGGCGACCCCGCACCGGACGACTCAGTGTAGGAAGACCCCCCACAAGGTGGACCGACGATATAAGGAGGATCGCCGGTAGCCGCTGGAGCCAGGCGGCACAAGATCGGGTCTTGTGGGCATCATTNGCATCATTTCGTGAGACCTTTGTCCAGCAGTGGACGTCCATCGATGGAAGCGACGAAGACGACGAGAATGTATGTTTGTATCTATTATACTTATTTGTGTATGTGTATTTGTACGTATGTCTGTATATACCATAATTGCACCTATATTATCTTCTCACCCAAAGGTTGCCTGGAAGAAATCGCTACTTAGCGATAAGGCCACCTATTGTACCCCCCCCCCCCCCATTGTGTAACATAAGCATAAATGATGTTGTAATTTTTTGGTGTACAATAAAGAGTAATCTATCTATCTATCCTTCACTTGCCACAACCCTTGCATATCTCCGCTTCTTTTATTCTTATTGAACCTTTTCTACGAGTTCGTTGGTTTAGAGTACTCTTCACCTGGCCCTTAATTAAAATGTCCTGGATTTGGTTCAGCAACGTTCGCCTTCCAACTTTCCCATTCACTCTTGACTCATAAATCCTTTTTTCAGTCTCCTTTCGTTCATTCTCTCTATGGTCTCAAACCATCTAAGCATACCTTTTCCAATTTTAGTCACTACATCTTCTTTTATCACACTATCTCTTACTTTGTCACTCAGTTTCAATCCTTGCTTGCTTGCTCAGTTTATATTACCCCTAAGTTATACAATCATCTCAATTTCCTTTCGCCTCACCAGATCAAACTTTTTGTCTCTCTTCACGTATTCACCAGCTTACTCCAAAAGTCAAGCTTGCTGAAAAAAGTTTTAACTTCACAAATAGCAATAAAATTTAAGTCTAATAATAGTCTAAAGTAAAGACTTTAGTGTTCATAGCACTGTTGCAATATATTGTGAATAATATTTTATATACTCGTAATAATATTCATTTATACTGGTTATGTGTACGTTTAGGCTGACAAACGTATACGATAGATCGAGCAAGCGAATATAGCCATTTTCCACTGGTGATTTAATCTTGTTAGTCATCTCGTTTTAAAATATTGTCTTTTACCTATATTAATCCCTTAGATTGCCCATGTCAATAACTAGTTGACATGATACGATAGTTCGGTCTCAACTCGGCAATCTGAAATATAAGCATCTCCTTATTTTTAACGCAAAAAAAATATGCGAAGAGATAACACCAAACAATAACAAAAACAAAAACAAAGTGACCGTTACTAACAGTGCGTGTGTCGCGTCGAAGTTTGTTAAGTTTTTTCTAGCATTTTATAAACTGTGAGTGTTTAGTAGTGATTATTTGTGTTTTCGATTATATAAGTAATGTGAATCACAATGAAAACCCTTTTTTTTCTCGCTGGGAAATGCTTTTCTGCACTGACCCCGACCGTGTGTCAGAAGTGTGGGACTCAGCGAACAAGCAGACCTCGCAATACCCACTAAAACCCAGCGGAACCCTCTTCATCCATGAATGAAGCACCAGGGGTTCAAGTTTCGCATTCATCCCTGGTGCCCCGGATGAATCCGACTGAGGATTCTCGACGATGGACGGACTTACGTTTACAAACGCTGCCTTGTAGCCCGCCTCCTCCGGTATGAAGGAGCATCTATTGCAATCTCCCTCTCTCGTTCGTGGGCCTCCTTCAGTGAGATGATCGTCTCACAGAAGAGGGCCACTCCCGCCCAGCACCTCTCACTAGAGAGCATCGCGCCTACAACGCTGTCTAGTGAGAGGTCCGCGCCGATCAGCGCAACCAAGAGGTGACGCTGAGGTCCCCAGGCTGCTCAATCTGCCAAAGGATGCTGTGCCGAGTCGATGGCAGCACCACACTCATGGCAGGCTGGTGAAACAATGAAAACCCTTGGGGTAAGATATAATTTTTAAGATATGAGCCTATAAATATAAGACCGCTTTTTTCACTATCTCAAAGTTTAGCGCAACATGAAGCTACACCAGAGTATTAATTTAATAAACAAAAGATAAAATTGTATAGTTTAACAATTAGCAAACAAAAATCTAGTACAAACATCTTAAAATATAATCTAGAATTATTCGCCTTGCAACTCTGTTAACTTTTTATTATAATCTCTGAGATATACTCTGTGACATTTTAGCAAGAAGCATTTACATAAACCCTTTTTCCCCAGTTAATTTTCTTTATTTTACCATTACTGTCTCTAAATTTGATGTACGTCTTTATATATACAAAAAACATGCGTGACATTGTGGAGGCGTATAAACTGACTGTAAATTGACCTTAATATTACTAATAATAGTTGTGTTAACTATCAAAATTTATTTAGATATGTATAACCCGCCAACACTTTTTAAATCGACTTACTGGGTTTAAGCTACAAACCCTACAGTTTGTTCGCGTTAAGAATACGGTGAATCATAATCTAGCCCCGCCCCCTAACCAATCAAATCTTTTCAAATTACAAGGTCAAGTTCACAGGGACCAGTTGAAGATTGGACTTGGCCTTATTGACACTGCATTCTTCACGCGAACAAACTTTTTAAACAAATACAGAGTTGCAAAATTCAATAAAGTGGAAAAGAAAAGTTTCGACCCTTTAGTGCACAATGTAAACTTTAAACCTGCACAAAGGAGCAACTAATGACTATCTTGCTTTCTTCTCAGAACGATTTTTCTGAACTGGTAGCGGATTGCTTACAAACAGTCTGACTAATTCAGATTTAAAAGGATTAGTTATCAGAACAGACTGGGCATCAACATGAACGGCGAGTACATCACTCATCTACGGTATGCCGGTGACGTGGTCATTATGGCAGAAACTCTGGAAGGTGCTATGCTCGATGACCTCAACGGAGCTATCAACAGGTGGGCCTAAAAATGTAAATAGATATGACGAAAGTGATGTCCAATATCCATATTCCGCTCCACCTTTCTTTTTTTTTACGCTGGGAAATGCCTTTATGCATCCCGATCAGAGTAAAATCTTATCGGGAGTGTGGGACTCGCTGGTAAACCAGAATACCCCCTAAAACCCAGCGATACCCTCCGCATCCTTTTGTGAAGCACCAGAGGATCGGTATTTGCAATCTACCCTGGCACTCCGGAAGATTCTTCTGGGAAACTTAAGAAGAAGGAAGAAGAAGCTCAAATCTTCGCCTCCTACATCCCAACCTCCTGCGCTGAAGTAAAGGAGCGTCCACAGCGTTTTCCCTGAGCATCTCATGTGCCTTCTTCAGTGACATAACATTTTCACATAAGGAGGCCACTGCCCTCCACTCCCTCCAGCGAAAGGTTACCGCCGAAATGTTCATTAATACTAGAGAACTCAGATTCGAACTCGTCCAAAGTGGCAATTGCAAGTCTCGTCAAGCGCCGATTGCGCTACACGGTCTTATGTTCCGCTCCACCTAGTCATCGTTGAGAACTCTGCATTCGAAATCGTTGACGAGTTCACATACCTGGGACAAATATTCCAGCTAGGTAGGTCCAATTTCGAGCAAGATGCCAACCGCCGCATTAAACTCGGTTGAGCAGCATTCAGAAAGCTATGTAAGATCTCTTCGTCCAATATCCCTCAGGGTCAGAATACCTCAGTTTTCAAACAGTGTGTGGTGCTAGTGATCACCTACGGATCGGAAACACAGTCGCTTACAGTTGAACTCATTCGAAAGCTTTAAGTCACACAGCATGCGATGGAGAGAGTTATGCGATGGAGCTTGGAGTTTCTCTACGCAATCAAATCAGAAATGAGAAGATCCGTAGAAAAACCATAATTACCGACATAGCCCTAAGAATCACGAAGATGAAGTGGCAATGGGCGGGACACATAGTCCGACGAACCGATGAACGTTGAGGCCTGAAGGCGCTGGAATGACTACCCAGCACCGGAAGGTGCACTTTAGGCAGACTCCCCACAAGGTAGATCAACGACAAGGAGGGTCACCGGTAACCGCTGAAGCCTTTGTCCAGCAGTGGACTTCCATCGGGTGAAGTGATTATCAGCAAAAAAGTGCCTTCTACTTTTGTAATGGCGTAGTTATTTTAATTGTTTTTTCGTACATTTTATCGTAAAACAAGTTAGAAACACCGCCAATAGAAGCCATTTTTCCACTAAGGGGAGGAGAATGTTAAAGATAAAGATTTGGAAAGAGCGTATTGACTTCCAGGTAAAGCTACCAAATTACTGTTTCCACTATACATCCACTATAAAACAAGGGATTTAAAACAGTCAAACTCCATTATTTCGCAAACGTAGCATTACATATATCGCGTCCCCAACGGGACTATCTCTCGCTCAAAATAATTCGTATCACCGGAGGATTGCCTTCACTTTATGTCTGAAACATAAACGTTCACGTTCCGAGACTTGCTGCAATAAAGTTGGGCCGTAAAGCTCATCATTTCCTAACTTTATTACTACATGAAGTAAAAAGGAACGTTAAATACGGGATGAATTCGGAAACCGGNCTTTAGGCGGACTCCCCACAAGGTAGACCGACGACGTAAGGAAGATCACCGGTAACCGCTGGAGCCATTGTCCAGCAGTAGACTTCCATCGTTAGAAGTGATGATGAGTTATCAGCAAAAAAGTGCCTTCTACTTTTGTAAATGACGTTGTTATTTTAATTGTTTTTTCTTATGTTTTATCGTAAAACAAGTTAGAAACACCGCCAATAGAAGCCATTTTTCCACTAAGAGGAGGAGAATGTTAAAGATAAAGATTTGGAAAGAGTGTATTGACTTCTATAAATGGACTAATTTTCCAAACTCCCGGAAAACTTTCCAGGTAAAGCTACCAAATTACTGTTTCTACTATACATCCACTATAAAACAAGGGATTTAAAACAGTCAAACTCCATTATTTCGCAAACGTAGCATTACATATATCGCGTCCCCAACGGGACTATCTCTCGCTCAAAATAATTCGTATCACCGGAGGATTGCCTTCACTTTATGTCTGAAACATAAACGTTCACGTTCCGAGACTTGCTGCAATAAAGTTGGGCCGTAAAGCTCATCATTTCCTAACTTTATTACTACATGAAGTAAAAAGGAACGTTAAATACGGGATGAATTCGGAAACCGGATCCAATTGCTTAGTGTCCACTAACAGATAAGGTTGTACTCTTACAATACAACCTAATGAAACGATATCTTCTGTACTAGTTCCATTGTGTCCCTTCACTTTAATTGGATTCCATGGATAATGGGGACACTCATTCGTAATGAGCGTCTGTTTTGAGATATTAATATGTATGTCTTGATGAGTCGTCGCTTAAACCTATGGACGTCCACTTCTAGATGAAGGTCTCAAGTAATGACGCCCACGAGGGCTGATTTTGCTCCACCTAGTTCCAATAGCTACCGGCGTCCCGCTTGATGGTAGACCACCACGTTGGACAGTCAACCTCCACTGCATCGTCTCGTGCGGGGCTACCATTCCAGCACCTTCGGGCCTCAAGGTCCATAGCTCTTTCAGTCTATGTGTACTATCCATTGCCATTTCAGATTCGCAATTCGTAGGATTACTTCGATGTCCTTTCCGAATTAGGAGACTGGGAGGAAGCACGCGTCGTTACAAATGTCTTTTAGATCCACTTCGAACACGTGAACTACTTTGCCGGTCCCAACCGCGCTTGTCAGAGAGAATGTGCAAGTGGACCTCTGAAAACGTCATCACAGGTTGACAAAGGTGCCGACGGGTGTTAGTGGGTATTTTGATACAGCCAGTGAGTCTCACACACAGTGCGTAAAATTATTTCCCAGCCTGAAAAAAAAGGACTACGTCGGTGGCTTTGGTTCTGTTACGAATCTCCTCATTTCTGATTCGATCACGTAGGAAAACTCCGAGCAAAGCCCTGTCCATCATCCACTTAGTTACTCTGAGTTTCCGCATGAAGCATAGTCAGCGACGATATCTCAAAACCGTAGGTCATCACTGGCAACACGCACTGTTCGAAGACTGATCTTCAAGCACGAGATATTGGACGAAGATGTTACGTAGTTTACGAACGCTGCCTAACCGATATGGGTCAGGTGATTGGCCTTCTTTTTGAAATTGGACCGACCTTGCCGGACTATATATCCCAATACTCGTCAGCAATGAGTTCTCAACGATGACTGGTTGGGGCGGTACATGGATATTGGACTTATTTTCGTCTTAATCGTGTTCATTTTTAGGGCCACCTATTAAGAAATGTACTGTGAAGTTCACAATTATTAAGTGATGTAAAAGTACCCAATGATAAATGATAATACAGTTTAAGATGGTATGCTAATCTAGGAAGAAGCAATTTACTTCTCAATGGTTTGTATTCAAATTACTTGCTTGACGCCACTTTGTTGCTGGTAGGGAGGTGACTAATCACGGTCATGTCTAAACATGACCGAAGGTCCGTATCAATTATCCAAGTTTTGCCATGCCAAGATTCGTACCCGCATACTCTAGGTTATTCTATACTTTTTTTTTTATTTTTAAGGCATTTTAGTGGAAAGTAATTTCAAAGAAATATCGTTTTTAGGCATTTTAAAATTTTGATTGATAACTGTCGTGTTAATGTTGATAAATAAAATGTGTTTTATCGTTTTTTTATGTTGATTGTGTAACAAACTTTGGAAGCCGCAATTTTAACTTATTTTGAAATAATCACGATAACTTTAAAATGTTTTACTTTCGCATTATGCAAATTATCAATAATAGTAATATCTGTAAGTTAAAAGACGGATGGCGATTACAGGAACAGCTATGGACAAGATGAAAAAAATATGGAGGAATCGAAACATCACTAAGACCACGAAATCCAGACTAGTGAGGACACTGATCTTCCCCATATTTTTATACGCTGCTGAGACGTGGACATTGCGAGAAGTGGAAAGACAGAAAATAGATGCTCTAGAAATGTGGTGTTGGAGAAGGATGCTTGGGGTTTCGTGGACCGACTTTCGTACGAACGTCTCGATACTTCAAGAACTCGGCATCAAGCAGCGTCTATTTTCTGTAGTACAATCTCGCATCCTGACTTTCTTTGGACACGTCTCTCGGCGTGGCAATCAGTCAATCGAACGCCTCGTCATTCAGGGAAAGGTGGAAGGCAACAGACCGCGTGGGAGGTCACATACTCGATGGACTGACCAGATCAAATCTGCTCTGGGAAGTTCGTTGAACGAATGCAGTAGGATGGCCTCGAGCAGGGAGAAATGGCGAGCCGTCGTCATGCGCACATCATCTGCCCACTCCGTGACTTCATAACGATCACGACCGCTCTGTCATGAGCGTAACGGCTAAGAAGAAGAAGAATATCTGTAACCTCCTGACGGGAATACTTTGAATTACTTGCCATTATTAACATGCCCTGCGCTGGTAACTTATCTCTATGTGAGATTGGACCTCAATTTAGTTAATATTATTAAATTGGACGACGAAAGGTACTTCAATAAAGCCTCAAGGAGTCAAGTAATACCAAACTTTCTGTAATAAAATTTGCGACTGTTTTAAAGACAAGTATTCGCATCACGTAATGGGATCATTTGAATATTTAATTAAATATCGTTAGTATTATGAACGTTATATTATTGAGGGGCGGGAATTTTTACAATTTCATTAGTACAAGGGCATTTGCATGCAAATTTGACCTATTGTACGTTTTAGGGGAGATTGTTATTATCAGGGGTCTGCTTAATTTTCGTACCAAATATATTCACAAGTCGTTAAGCTTATGATGTTTAAATTACAAGCTCCTTTGCATCGTCAAGTTCATCTGTTGGTAATGAATCTAGCACCGGTTCGGAAGGTTAATTAATAATTATACCAATAGCAAGAAACTCTGTATTATCTCTTGGGTGATGCCATGAGTAACAGATAATAAAGGAATAAAAATTGTCAATATGTTGCCTGATAAAAGCGCAGAGATATTAGGGTTACCCTTTTCCATCATCTTCGACCCGAAGAGAATCGGTTTTCTCACTCATGCACCAATAGGGGAAATTCTGTCATCACAAAGTATTTCCCTGGTTGACTACAATTGGACTGTATTATTAAATATAATACATAAAGATTCTGATCTAAAAGTCACTTGTTTTCACCATATCTTAATAAACTGCAGAAATTAGATATCACGACAATTAAAGAATAGGAAGACAGATGCCTGAGAGATGTGGTGTTGGAACGTTTGCTGGTAGCGTCATGATTTGAATGTTATACTAATGCTTCTCTATTGGAGGAACTTTGAATCAAACGGCGTTCTTCAGCAGTGTGTACAAAGTATAATTCATCAGACATTGCTTCCGTGATTCTCATGCAATTGAGGATCCCGTCCAGAAAAAGATTAAAGACCCCAGAGCACGCAGCAGTTGTCCATACGATAGACCAACCAAATTAAACTTTTTTGTGGCAGTCCCTTCCACGTGTATATTAAGTAGTTTTCAAGTAGGCAAGGAATGCGAATTTGAGTTCAAAGTAACGCCAATTCCTGGTGTCCATGACTGTCGATAGCCAGAACGACCAAGAAACAGAAGGACATTATAAAAACAAAGAATCACCTAAAAATGGAATTGCTTGGTAACCAATCTTCTTAAAACTGCTGATAGTTTAGAGCTAATCTAATGAAGGCAAGAAGCATAATGGTCCAATTTATTGGATGGACAGTTACGAGTCATGGCTTCTAGTATCAGGTAGGAACCACTGGGTTCTCCACTAAGTTATGTGTTTAATTGTTGATAATTATGCACTTAGGTGAAGGTAAACATCGCGAAGAATCCTGCATTGCTCCAGTGTTATTACTGAAGCACCACCAATGTCTGCCTAGCGATGGGGCTTACTTGTACAAACTAATATTCAAACACTACCAATTTCAAATCAGAATTATTCAGTATTTGCAAATTGTAATTCGGTCACAATTCCCTATTAGGACCTGCAATACGAAACGTGATTAATAATGGTGTTCCAACTGGTGTTTCATAGACACTGCTCTCTATGTTGATGTTTTTCTTGGCCTTATTCCACTAGGTGGGGTCGGCACAGCATGTTTCCTTTCGCCACTTCACTCTATCCGCTGTCATTTCTACATTCACACCCTTGATACACATATCCTCTTTCACACAATTCAGCCACACTTTTTTTGGTCGCCCTCTCCCGGCCCTGCCGCTTACCATCATATTTAGGACCCTCTTGCATACATGGCTATCCTCCCTTCTCATTACATGTCCATACCAGGCTAACCTTCCACTCCTTAACTTCTCAGTCACTGGTGCTACTTTCACACTTCCACTTATATACTCATTCTTAATTTTATCTAATTTTGTCACTCCATACATCCATCTCAACATTCGCATCTCCGCTGCATGCAATTTCCTTTCATTCTCCCCTTTGGTGGCCCAGCACTCTGATACATACAGAATGACAGGTCTTACGATCGTCTTATAAAACTTCCCCTTTAGTTTAAGGGGCATTTTGGCATCGCAAATTCTTCCCGAGACCTGCCTCCACTTCATCCAACCTGCATTTATCCTGCTAGTAACATCTCAGTCAATGCCACCGTCGTTTTGGAAAATACAGCTGAGGTAACGAAAATCGGAGCAGACTCGAAGGGAAACACCATCTAAGACAATCGAAGAAAAACTGGATGGATCCCCGAAATCACAGAACAGATGTTCTGTTTTGGTCCTAGTGATCATCAACCCTGCGCTTTCCAGTTTTTCCTGCCACATTTCTAGCCTTCTCTGTACCTCAGCTCCATCCTCTCCAACAAGCACAATGTCTTCGGCAAACAGCATGCACCAGGGTGCTTCCTCTTGTATGTTTGATGTCAATTCATCCATTACCAGGAGGAACAAAAAAGGGCTTAAAGCCGATCCCTGATGCAAACCTACGCCCACACGTATGTAGTTGCTCTACCGTACATAACACGGATAAGACGCAAGTATTTCCCAGGCACTCTTTTCTCTTTGACGCAGGTATTTCCCAGGCACTCTTTTCTCTTTCAAAGCCCACCACAAGACTTCACGGGGTACCCTATCATATGCCTTCTCCAGATCAACAAATACCATATGCATAGACAATGCTCTCTATATTCTTTACAATTGAAACATATTTGCATAGAGCCCCTGCAACATACCCAACCCTGGAGTAGGTCAAAGTATTATTACTAAGAGGACATCGCACCATCTCGTGTGAGGCAGCCTGCTTGTTGGCCAGCATGCATTTCGGGAGCTTGATACCGTGGTGATGGCAGTTTCACACCGGCGATGGTTGGATGCTCGTTTGCGAGAGAACATCCTTTTCGGCATTGACTCATCAGTGAGTGCAGAGGGCACAGGTTACTTTAGCGATAAAATGGCGAGATAAAAACAGGCATTTAACCATTGAATTTCAACCTTACACTGTTGCTCTGAGGGCACAGTTGTTTTGGGCGGTTCCTTTGTAGGGTGGCAAGGAGGGAGATCACTGAGGAATGTCATGAGTGCGGTGATGCTGAAGACACAGCACAAGATACATTGGAAGTCTGTCCACATTGGGCGGAGTTTCGTACCGCACTTAGGGGGGCAGTTGGCAGTGATCTCTCTTTGCCCTGTGACGAGGGCTATGGTGTTCAGAAAGCAAGCCTGGAAGGCGATTTTTTTTATTGCTGACAGATTAGCGCTTGCCTGTGATCTCACCCGATGGCAAGTGATGATACAGTCTAAGATGGACGAGTGCTAATCTGTTAAGAGGCGATATACCTCCTTACGGTTTCTACACAGCATCGTACCGGAACACAAATCTCTTTGTTTGGCGGTACGTACGGTACCATGGAACCAACAAAGATGGACCCATTATGGACTTTCGTTAGCGAGGATCACAAAAGAGTTGTTGTGTGTGTTGAGTGGTGTTGCCCATATCCATGAGGATTTACCAGCGTTAAACAAATGATTACTATTTAGCCTATAGGGGTGGATCGTAATCTTATATTAAAGAAAACAAGGTACATCATATAACATCTGCGAAAAAAGAAGGAGAAGATTTTGGATATATATATATCTATTCAAAATTCGGTAACTTTACTTATATTTGGCTTACTTTGTAAACGTGTGTCTTTTTCTATAATTGTCAATATTACAGTTTAGTACAGTATACGATAATTAAAGTATGCTTTATATTACATTTATTGAGATACGTATAAGATAACTAAGGGCAATAAGTACTAGTAAAACTCTAAGAACATTGACAGAAAGAGAATAGAACTAAATAAGTTAAGTGTAATTTCGAGCTACGAATACAAGTTTTATGTGTAACGTAAAACAAGAGAACTCTCCGAGTCTCAAGTGATATGAATTATTGTGGAGCTGCAATTACTCTTCAGAGACACAAGAACTCTGTAACATACACAATTTATTGGCTTTTATATATGTTTTATAATACTTGTATTCATTAACTTAAGCATTAGAAGTTTCATGTTTCTATTGCTGGCGTAAATTATTCTCGCTCTCTTTATTCAAGTTTAATAAGCTCATTTGAAGCTGACTGAAAAAGTAGAGGTTTTTGAGATGTGGTGTTAGAAGAGAATGCTGCGAATAGCCAAAAGGACGAATAAATCCATCATGACAGAACTTAACATAGCAACAAGGCTATCCACCACCAGCTACCAACAAGTACCTCATTATTTTGGTCATATCGCCCGAAGAAAGCCAAGTAACCTGGAGAAATTTGTGTCAAAAGAACAAGGGATTGCTCATCTATGCGTTGGTCCGACCAAATAAAGACGTGCTCTTTAAACAGCTCCAAAAGAAGCCGAGGATAGAAAAAAATGGAAGCAACTAGTCCATGCGGCCACTAAGGCGTATCAGATCAGGCACGACCTTCAGCAGTGACGTATACGGAAGTGATGATGTCTAGTTGGATTTCTTACTATTGAAGGAACAGGAAGCCCTAAGGATGATAAAGAGGTGTGATGATATAGAGGATAAAATGGTAAAATAAGACAAACGACTGATCTTGTTCTTACGAGTATCAACTAATCGTAAATTAGATCTAATATGAAAACAATATTTGACGATTTAGATGTTGGGTAAGAACCTACCTGAATAAAGAAATTTTGAATATGAGTCTATCTATCTATATAATCTATCTATCGACTTTTAGGAGCCTTCGTTGTGGTTAGTTGCCTCTTACCAGATTAACGTACTTCCATCTTACACTGTATCATTATTTACCATCATTCATTTATCGATCCATCTTGTTATGTTATATATGTAAAGTAATTTATTTTATTTTTATGTCTTTGGACACATAATACTGAATTATATTAATCAAACAACTTCATCTATAATTAACCAATAAGCCGGTTGTTATTTGATACATATCATTTTCAAACAGACAGCTATAAATAAAACGTGACAACGCGACCACAGCTCGTATTGAGCTGCTTTCAGAAATACGATTAAACTTTATGAAATAAATAATAATCCTGGCTTTACAAATGTTATGATATAAAATATACATAAACTACTTTATATGTTAATGCTTTTTTGATAGAGTTGTAATCACATTTAAGTATGGTGAGAGTATTCATTGAGTTTTTAAAGTTTTTGCTACCCATCTTGTTAATGACAACTTTATTGTTGTATATATGCTAGATTCTGAATTATATTATGCCGGATGACGAATACATTAAGTAATAATAAGTGATACAATTGATTTACCAATTATCAAAGCCTTATAATATATATCAAAGCCTTATTATATTCATGGAAGGATCATTTTGAAAGTTTGTTTGAAAGAAATGAAGCAGAGGTAAATATGGCCTCTGCGGATAGCAATGAATGTAAGACAAGTGATAGCGAGATTAGTATGGATGACATCATGAAAGCGATAAAAGGTATGAAATCAGGTAAGGCTGCTGGGTATGACAGAGTGTCAGTCGAGATGCTGAAGGCTGGCCGCGGGATTGTGGTAGCTCAGCTGTACTGCCTTTTCAATATATGCTGGGAGAAAGGTCAAGTCCCAAGAGATTGGAGCAAGGCCGTAATTGTCCCGCTATATAAAGGAAAAGGGTCACAGCAGGAGTGCAAAAATTACCGCGGTATCAGCCTTCTTAGTGTCGTCGGCAAANTATCTAATTAAAACTACGTCCTAAACGATCGATGTAAGATCTCTAAGTGCCGTGAGCTCGCGGGGGCTCGCGGGCTAGGCGACCTGGATTTGCGTCACCGGCGTAAACTGCTGCGTTTGCGCCTCGTGCCGACGCGCTCTGTCACTAGGCGCGGACCGCGGTAGCAGGGGCTTGCGTAACAAGCTTCATTCATAATATATAGCATCTCCTGTAGCCCATTAGCGGATAGCAATGAATATAAGATAAGTGATAGCGATATTATGGTATGGATGAGATTATAAGAGCGGTGAAAGGTATGAGATCAGATATTGATTGAAAGGGTGATTAATGAAAGAAGCGAAGGAGATATGCAAGGATCGTGGCAAGTGGAAGGATGTTGTCTCTGCCTAACCCGAAGGGAATGAGGCGTGATGCTATGTATGTATGTATCTATAATATATAAAATGAAATTATAAAGTATATTTTATCTATAATAGCAAAGCGCCTGCGATTTAGTTTAGAGCAATTATTACAAACAACGTATTGCCAATTATATTACTAAGGCATTTGTGCAAAAAAATTGCAAATGCGGTTCAATTTCGTCTTTTTAATGAATTTACTGATAAAATTCCTAAAACTTATTAAAGAAGTGGAGTGAAAAGTTCGCCAGGATTCCAGGCGAGACAGCGTCCCTAATATTCTTACAAAATTATGCAAATCCCTAAAGATATTTCAACAAGTTGGCACGTGTCGGCTTCCAAATTGCAGGGTTATTCTGCCAAGTACAAGATAATAATCATGGCTACTGAAAATTTTCCTTAGCATGAGTGCTTTTACTATATTGCAGTTCCGACATTTTCTATTGCTCCAAATAGCTTATCTTATATCCATACGAGCAAAATTGGACAATGCTTTGTTGTAGTTCACACTGGATATTTCCTACAGGTATTTTTCGATTCATTTAAAGCTTCTGGGTGAAAAGTACAGCTTTATAGCTTACAGTAATCTTCGCTTTTATGTCGCTTTTTAATGTCAGTAGTGGTGTGTCACTGGAGTGGTGAGGAATTAGCTGTGGTCAATGTTATCTACGTATGAGGTGAGCGGTAACCTGATTGAAGCATTGATGTCTCTCTGGAATGGTTTCCTGTCGAAAGAGGTGTTCGACAGGGATGTGTTGCGTCACCATGGCTGTTCAACCTATTCATGGATAACTGTTTGATAGATTCAAAAGAAAGTATGGTGATATACTTACATCATCTGCTAATGAGCTACAAGAGATGGTAAATATTACGAATGAAGCTATGAAAAGGAAAGAAATGAAAGAGAATGTAAACAAAAGATGAATTTATGATGAATGGCAATATTTTGATAGATGGAGGACAAGTGGAAGAGGTGAAAGAATTCGTATATTTGGATTCTAAATTTACAAAAGATGGAACATGTGAAAGTGCAAGGAATATGGTAAATGTTGCTCTGCACGCCTTTATGAATAACCAGATGGTGTCTCAAATGACCAGACTGCCTGTGCACGAAGGAGTGTTGGTGCCAACGCTTATGTATGTTAGTGAAAGTTAGGTATGGCAGAAAAAGCATAAAAGAAAAATAAATGCGGTAGAGATGAGAGCGTTGAGGAGTATGAGTGGATTGAAACTGATAAGAGAACGTTGCGGTATAAAAGAAGATGTAGTGACTATATTTGAGAAAGGTATGCTTAGGGAAAGACCAAGGGGAATGTTCCTGGACGAAATCCAGGACAATTTAAACAAGGGCCAGGTCAAGAAACTCCAAACCGACGAACTAGTATGAAAAGTTTAATGAGAATGAAAAAAGCGAAGGAGATATGCAAGGATCGTGGCAAGTGGAAGGACGTGGTCTCTGCCTATCCCTTTTTTTTTTCGCTGGGAAATGCTTTTACGCACCCCGACTTAGAAAGAATCGCGAGTGTCGGACTCACTGATGAGACAGAATACCCACTAAAACCCAGCGGTCCCACATCACCCTAATGTGGGACACAAGCGGCTCGCTCGCGCAATCCAATATGGTGTCCCGGATGAAGCCGAATCAAGACTCAAGGCTATGGGGCGAAGCGCGCAAATCCACATGGAATGAGGCGTGATGCTATGTATGTATGTATGTATTACTCTATCGGATGAAACACGTGATTAGCGTCACGAAGATGTGCAGCGCTTTTTATGCTACTTCATTTGAAGGTTAGGTAGTTTTAATATTTACAAATAACATGTGCCATTTTAATTTGCCACTCCTCATTTCATAATTTAATACACAATTTTTCATAAAATACAAAATAAATCGTGTGGTTAAAACTTAACCGGAATAAAAGGAATCCGTACTAAAAATACCCGAGTTTTTCGCCAAAGTCCGTCAAATATTATAGTTGCGATTAGAAATTGTTGGTTGTCAATGTCAAATGTCAAGAACAAATAAAAAGTTAATTTCTAAACAACGAGACGACCATCGAATGTTTGACAGGTAGGAATAGTTTCTAAGGGAAAACGAAATTGTTACTTTTACTACATTCCAAGCATTTTTTTCACATTCACTCACCCTTTAAACCTTCCCTGGATTTCCACAAATAATTCAAAACCAAAATCAGTCAAATCAGTCCAGCCGTTCTCTAGTTTTAGAGAGACTAATGAACAGCAATTAATTTATACTCGTATATATATGTCGGAGAATAAGAGAGAACGGAGAAGCATAAAACACAGGGGCGTAGGGTTCTCCGCCGACATCGTCATTAATGGGATCCATTATTTAATTTCTTATTCTGTGGGCGTTCGTGGGTAATGTTGGTGCAATCAAACACTTTGTTAACTCGGATTATAATGTTTAATCACTTAATGTTCCCGATATCAATTTACACAAACTCATTAACGCGACAGTTTCAATAGTCGACCACTCCGGCCGACCGCCGCTCGAGAACTGCCGAGAGACGGGCCGGACCGTCACTTGACTCTGCCCCCACGCCGACACAAAGACGGCGCCAGCGTTCCACAGACTATTACACACGGACCAGCGATCCCCAGACTCTTGCACTCCGACATATAGATATTCATCTGAGATTTCAATAAATTATTTGTGTTAATGTTAAATATCTTCCCTTTTCCCTCCCTCTAAGTCTCGAAAATCTAAAGTTTTACATTTGTTTAAATATAAACAAGACTTAAAAATTAGTTTGCTAAAGAAGTTTCACTTCAGACAGATGTGTACTTTTTACGCACGCACTTTTAAGTGTTTTGCACAATTATTTTAAATTTATTTATGAATCCAGTGATGCAAAAACACACAGTAGCTCACGGCAGATATAATAAATACAAATTTATTAAAATAACTGCATACGTTTGTATAACAGACCCCCAAAAGCCGAGAAAGGGTGAAAATATTTTATTACACACGAAATATAAAGAGATCTACAGACTAAGAGACTTATAACTATGACCCTTTTGCTGAGAGCAATCTCTTCCAGAAAAGAGGAAACATTAGTGCTTTTGTATCTAATGTTTTCGAAAAAAAAAATACCATTAGACAGCTGCATTTTCACTGAGTGACATAGGCTATATTACTTTCTCAAAAAAAAATAGGGATCCCTAACAAAAATGCATTAATGTAACCCAAGGTGTGAAAAAATTTGTCACAAGGAATCTGTCATCAGATACTCCGCCGAAACTATTGATGATAGAACAAAAAAATGTTCTACAATATTATAGAAAGTATTAATATCTATAAAAAAGTCCGTTATGCCATATATCCAACTATTGTAGTTATGCCACTATAACCACTTTTATAAATTTTAAAGGTTAATAAAAGTGCCGATAATAATCAAACCATATTAATCATGCCTTTGTACTTTGATTATAATTTTATTAAAGACCATTTCAACACCTGTAAAATACTTTTTAAATTATTTAAATCGGACACTCCATTCAAAAGTTATGATGAAATTAATACTGTCTAAATAAAATAATGTATCCTTAGTCGAACTCCAGTGCCGCGTTAAAGGGAAGTTGGGGACAATAAAGTATTACAAATAAATCACTTCTCTAATATTATAGAAGAAAGTTTTGTTTTTATTTTTAACAATTTATAATAATATATGTCGGAGAATAAGAGAGAAGAAGAGCATAAAGCAAAGGGGCGTAGGGTTCTCCGCCGACATCATAATTAATGGCATCCATAATTTCCATACTGTGGGCGTTGATGGGGAATGTTGGTGCAAACAAACACTTTACTAATTAACTCAGATTATAATGTTCAGTCAGCCTCATTGGTCTAGTGGTTAGCATGTTCGACTACAGACATGAGGTCCTGGGTTCAAGTCCCGGGTCGGGCCAATGCGAAATAGATATTGAGGATTCTATTAAGATTTTCTCAATATTTGCCCGAAGTTGGGAAGTTGGCGGTGTGATCCACCCCCGTGCCTCGGAAAGCACGTTAAGCCGACGATCCTGCGCCTGTACTCTCTCCGGTCGTGTCGGATTGCCGTCACGTCGGACTACGAGAGTGAAGGAATAGAGAGTACACTTGTGTACTATGCCTGCCAACCCGCAGTGGAGCAGTGTGGTGGGTCTTTGCTCTAAAAACCCTCTTTCGTATGAGTGAGGAGGCCTGTGCCCAGCAGTGGGACCCTAATGGGCTGCTACTTACTAACTTACTTTATAATGTTCAGTCACTTAATGTTCCCGATATTTACATAAACTCATTAACAATAATAGCTAGGAACGCGGCAGTTTCAATAGTCGACCGCTCCGGCCGACCGTCACTCGAGAACTTCCGAGAGACACATGCTAATAGACAGATGGCACCAGCGATCCACAGACTATAGCACTCCGACATCATATACTTTAAAATATGTTAACGTTATAGAGATATGACTTAATTAACTCAATTCCTTCATTAAAAGAAAATTATTTGAAAAGTCGTACTATAATTTGAAGAAGGAATAAGTGATCTTGGTAAATAAGAGAAAACCTGACCGAGTTTGTTATGGCCTTTTCTCTGGACAGGGTACGAAGGAACCCTCGTAACTTTAGATTATATATCTAGCTGCTCCCCGCGTAGTTCTCGCATCAATTGGATAAAGGGAAATCCCGTTAAAAGTGAAAGTTTACATCGCGAAATCTCTCAAAACATTTAGCTTATATCTGGATCTCGTGGGAATATAGTGTAATTTATGAAAGCAAACACAATGGCGTCGAACTCAAGACTGGTTTATTAACTCACATTGACATGACATTTACATTGACATTATTATTATAGTACCCTACATTACACTTCCTCCCTTAAATATGGGTATACATATATATCATTTACATATTTATACATCGAAATAGACGTAATTTTTATATTTTGGTTGTCTAAATTTAACATATTTTTTTAATTATTCTTATTATTTATTGTTTAATCAAGTAATGTTCATAGCCAGTTTGAGTTTTAAATTCTAGTAAAATCTGAACAATTTACTTTTTATTTCGTTCGCGTTTCGCTTCACGCGGGCGGAGTGCGGGAGGTTGACATTCGTAGTTAACCTGGCGCGCGCCTGGTCGAGGATTGCTGCTCGGCGCCGATAGCACGGCAGCTTCTGGTCCTCGGACAGTCGGCAATGCTTTTGACGTCTCGTCATCTTCGCCGGAGCCCAAATTATGAGAAGAAGGCGTTTCGGTTTGACAAGTACGCGGTGTTGGAGGCGTGGACGAGACTTCAGAGTGCTCGCTGAAGCGTGAGTTACGAGAAGGCGACGAAGTTCTATTTTCTTGTCCGTCGTCCGGAGTCTCGTCTGACGGCTCGCTCTTTGTCCTTATTGCCCACGAGTATCTTTTCTGTTTATCTCGAAGCAATTGATCGACATGCTTGGTACTGCTACCTTTATTGGGCGTATTGACCTTATAGGTCACCGATCCGGTACGCTCCGCTACAGTACCTTGGCTCCATACTTTCGCGTCTTTTCTAAAGTTTCTTACTAAGACTGCATCGCCCGGGGCGAGCTCGCGAAATTTACCACCCGCGTTTTCTACCTGTTTACGCTGCGCTGCCGCCACGCATTCAGCCGCGCTGGGTGCGCGTAGTTTATCGAGGCGTGTGCGCAGACGTCGCCCAAACATAGCCACCGCGGGTTCTTTCTGTGTAGTACAGTGTGCGCTGTTTCGATATTGCAGTAAGAACTTATTCAAGGCTGTTTCGATACTTTCGCCGTCTGCTGTCGCCCTTTTCATCACCTTTTTAATCGTCTTAACTGCATTTTCAGCCGCTCCATTGCTCGACGGATGATATGGTGTAGTGAGAATGTGCTGGATGGCATTTCTTTTAAAGAACAAGTCGAGCTCGGATGACATAAACGGGGGTCCTCCATCAGTTACAATTTGCCGGGGCAGCCCGAATCTAGCAAAAAGATCTCTTAATTTTCCGATTACTAATGATGCTGAAGTACCGGAAGTCATTGCTACTACTTCGATCCACTTTGTATGTGCATCTATAATTAACAAATAATATCTGCTTTTATATTGTAAGAAATCCGCGTGTAATCTGTCCCATGGCACCTGTGGCCATGTATAGGGCACGGGCGGTGCATGCGTGGGCAGGTCGCGAGTTTCGCGGCAAGCGGTGCACGAACGCGCCCGCTGTTCCAAATCCGAATCCAGACCGGGCCACCATACGTAATTGCGAGCAATTTGTTTCATTCTTACAATGCCAACATGACCTTCGTGTATATCTTCAACTATGCGGCTGCGTAAGACTTTAGGAATCACTATGCGATATCCCCAAACTATACATCCATGGTCAATTTGTAAATTTTCTTTACGATTGAAGTAAGGTTTCTCGTTTTCGAATTCCGCTCTGTCCGGCCAGCCACTGAAAATATATGAATAAATTCTGCACAACATTATATCTTTTTCAGTTTCTTTCGCGACATCCTTATGACTCAGAGGAAAGCTATCTTCGAGATAATGCAAATAAGTAGCCTCTGATACTTTATTTTCAGTTTTACTTTTATTTATTGCTAACGGTAAGCGAGATAATCCATCAGCATTACCATTTTTATCCGTCGTTACGAATACTATATCAAAATCGTAGGCGGCGAGGCGCACGGCATACCTCTGTAACCGACTCGCTGCCGTCTGTGGAATTCCATGCTTCGGACCGAAAATGTATGTAAGCGCTTTGTGATCACTCCGTAAAGTAAATTTGCGGCCGAATACATACTGATGGTGTCTAGCGACACCATATACGATAGCCAACGCCTCCTTGTCGATTTGGCTATACCGGCGCTCGGATTCATTTAGTGTGCGCGAAGCGCAACACACGATGCGCTCACTCCCGTCGGGATATACCTGCGACAAAACTGCCCCGAGACCGTAAGCGCTGCTATCGACAGCCAAAACCAGGGGCAGCTGTGGGTCATAGTGCGCGAGTGTAGGACCGTTCACTAATTGCTTTTTTATTTCATCGAACGCGTTTTGACATGCCTCCGTCCACCGCCAGTGAGCGCCCTTGCTTAATAAAGAATAAAGTGGATGCAAAGTCGTGCTAAGGCTTTTTAAAAATCGGGAGTAATAGTTTACTAAACCGAGTGCAGCTCTCAGTTGAGATACGTTTTGTGGCACCGGTAAATTAGCTATCGCCGCGACTTTATTGTTGTCGGTAAATAAACCATCGCGGTTTATCCTATAACCCAAATAACAAACCTCATTTTTGAAAAATTCACATTTAGAGAATTTAATACGCAAACCGGCTTCTTGTAATCGAGACAAAACCGCCCTAAGATTTTTTAAATGCATAGCTTTGTTACAGCCTGTAATACAAATATCATCGATAAAACATACTACATTTTCAATTCCACATAATGTTTCTTCTATCAATTTTTGAAAAATTTCTGGTAAACATTTTAACCCGAACGGTGCTCTTTTGTAAACAAAAATTCCTACATGTGTTGTGATCGCCGTACAGGGTTGTGAATCTTCATGCAAATTTAATTGTAAATAGGCATTTTTTAAATCTAACTTAGTATACTGTTCTCCGCCGCTCAGCGCTGCAAATAATTGTTCAATGCGAGGCAACGGATAGTGAAAGTCTTTTAATTGTTTATTTACTGTTAATTTATAATCACCACAAATACGAATCGACCCGTCTCTTTTAATGATAGGTACTATTGGGGTTCCGTAGTCGGATCTGTCTACTTTAATTATAACAGACTCCGCTTCTAACCGTTGCAACTCACGTTCAACAGGTATGCGCAGCGCTAAAGGTATCGGGCGAGCTTTGTAGAATATCGGCTCAGATTCTTTTAAGTGTAATTTAATTTTGGATATAAAACTGCCTATGCCGTCCTGAAACACCCCCGGAAACTCATTTTTTAAACATGAGACGATATATTCGCTGTCGTTAGAAATATTAAACAAATTAATATATTTTAATTTTAATTTGCGCAACCATAATCGTCCCATTAATGGCGGTCCTCCGTTCGCGATGACAAACAACGGCAAAACCGCGCTCTCGCTCTCGCGCGATACTTTTACGTCGACGCGACCGAGAGGGACGATCGAACCACCCGAATACGAACGAAACTTAATGTCCTCTTTTATGATTGGCAGATGAGAAAAATGGACGTCATAGAACTGCTTAGACACAGCCGATATTCTACTCCCCGTATCTACCTCGAAAAATACACGTTTATTCTCCACAATCAGCTCAAAATAATATGGATCGTCCTTACTTGTTTTCTCCGATACAAAATTATACAATCCATCACTGCAATCGCTATCGGTTTCACTTTGCACTATGTAATTTTGCGACTTTAGCCGGCTACTGTAATTATTGTTTTCACTTTTTGAACACACACCGGCTAAATGCCCTTTCGCACCGCACTTATTACACGTATAAAACTTAAAACGACACTTATTCGGCGCGTGATTGCTTTTCCCACAACGCCAGCAAGCGGACTTCCGCGCGCGAGTGCTGCCGGCGGCTTCGGCCGCCGCCGCCACCCGATGCAGACTGTCCCCGCCCTGCCCGAGTCCCGAGCCCTGCGAGCTCGACGTTCCCCTGCCGCCGCCGCCGCCACCCGCGGCTGCGATCTCCGCGTGACGCTCGGCCGCCTCCAAGGCCAACGCCAGCTCCACCGCCTTCTTGTAATCCAACGTAGGTTCCGCGAACAGGCGGGAGCGCATCTCCTCGCTGCGCAATCCGGATACGAACTGATCTCTGATGTTCTCTTCTAGAAGCGCACCGAAATTGCAGTGCGCGGCGAGATGTTTTAGCTTTTGCAGAAACACCCCCACGCTCTCACACTCCGCCTGTCGCTTCTGCCGAAAAACATGCCGCTCGGCTATTTCCGACCTTTTTGGTTCCAGATGATTACGTACTAACGCCACCAATTCTTCAAATTCCTTCTCTTCAGGGTGCTCCGGCGAACACAAGTCGCACATGAGCTCGTAAGTGGCAGCGCCCACGTGTGTCACGAGAACAGCCACGCGTAACTCGCGTCTTATCTCATTTAACACAATGAACTGTTCTACGAGCCGCACATACGCCTCCCAGTTAGCGCACCCGTGAATATCGAATTCGTGTAATTTCCCGAAAGGCATGTTAATTGATTTCGACAATGATTATGAATGACTAAACTGCGCCACTTGTAATTTATGAAAGCAAACACAATGGCGTCGAACTCAAGACTGGTTTATTAACTCACATTGACATGACATTTACATTGACATTATTATTATAGTACCCTACATTACATATAGGTTCCTAGTAAGAGACTACGTCACGAGAGGATAAGATATACTCAATTTCAAAACTATCTGTTTAATAACTTTGGAAATCTGGCAGTAAGTTGTCCCCGTGGGAATATGGGGATACTCGTTATTAGTGCAACGTTCTTTACGTTAAAAAGTAGCCTATGTTTTTTCTCAGGATTTAAACTATCTGTGTACCAAATTTCATTTAAATCGTTTCAGTAATTTTAGCGTAAAAGCGCGACAAACAAACAGATTTACTTTCGCATTTATAATATTAGTAAGCATTGTTATTTTATACCTTTTAGGGTAAAACGTTTACAGACTTTAAATTTCATATTTATTTATATTGAATCAATAGCCTAAAAAATTAATTTAAAGCTTGTAGCTCTAAAAATGACGATACTTCCATCCCTTACAGCTCCTTTTTCGCATTAAAAGGTAGCTTTTTTTGGTCACGAGGGAGGAAATCTTCTAAAGTTACCCGATTAAAAGTAGTCTATGTTCTTTTTCAGGCTCTAGACTATCTATGTACCAAATTTCATTGAAATCGATTCAATAGTTTTGCTGTGAAAGTACCAGAGACAGACAGACTTACTTTCGCATTTATAATATTAGTATTAATTGTTATTTTATACCCTTGAGGGTAAAACTTTTACGATTTCTCATTGTCATATTTATTTATATCATTAGCCTAAAAAACAAGTTTCAACCTTCTAGCTTTAAAACTAGCCAGGTTTCTCATTAAAAAGTAGCCTATGTCCATTTCTAAGGCTATCTGTGTACCAAATTTCATTTAAATCGGTTCAGTAGTTATAATATTAATGAGGATTAATTACCAACAAGACATTGAAGATCCATAAATATAATTGCTGAGATAAAAGTGACATACGATAGCCAATAGTTAATATATGTATGTAATTTTATCTAGTACACGTGACTATTAAATAATTAATGGATACATTAGCACGTGCAAATCAGTTGATCGTTATGTGAACGAGGAAAATATTTCCGACTAGCTCAACCAGACTACTTAGCAGATGACTAACTGATACAATTACACCTCTTGGAATTACCCGTTCCCATGATAACTTATCCCTTAGATTGTCCCGCCACGTTTATTTATGGACTTCCGTAATTTTCTTGCACCTTTTTAACGGAATTAAGCGACATTTTTGCGTCCATTGCCCCGCCAATGACGCTAAAGTGACCCTTGGGACTTAAATGTTTATGAAAGCCTACCAAATGTTAATATTTTTATGTTTGTTAATAGTTAAACTGTACAATGTCATCTTTTGTTTATTAAATTAAGACTCTGCTGTAGCGTTATGTTGCGCTAAACTTTGATATAGTGAAAAAAGTCCGTCTTGTATTTCTAGGCTCATATCTTAATAATTAAAACTTACATCAAGGGTTTTCATTGATATTCACATCACTTATATGATCAAAAGCACAAATAATCACTAATTAACACTCACTGTTTATAAAACTTAACGACCTTCAACGCGACACACCGTTATTAACGGTCTCATTGTAACTGATTTATTTTTGGTATTTTCTTCTGTCTGGTGTTATCTGTAAGCATATTTTGTTACGACCGTTACCGAGAAACAAAGTAGATAATAAATATTAAGTCTTAAAAAGAAAGAGATGCTTATATTTCTGATTGTCCGAGTTGAGCAGAACTATCATATCATGTCAACAAGTAGTAGTTGGGCAATCTAAGGGATAATAGATTCTATAGAAGACAGAGGGAGCTATTTCATTCTCTCACTTAAGATTTCCGAATTTATACTATTCCGAATTTATATATAATTTCATTTGAAGATGAACTTCAACAGAATTCTTCAGTGAATAAAGGTAAAGCTTGGTCTCGCCTGTATTCTCAGACGGCAAGCACACCGACAAGCATTTGACGAATGACGAATTCCGCTTGGGGAGAAGAGGAACGCACGTCAACGCATTGTCAGTGCGATCCTGCCGTATTTCAAAGCATGGATTGAAAGGAAATCGGGGAGCGTCACCTTTAGACTGACACAGGTACTGACTGGACATGGGTATTTCAATCAGTATCTGTATCGGATAGAGCGCGAGACGACAGCGCAGTGTTACCACTGCGGTGGAGAGTGCGACCACGCTCAGCACACACTTGCGGTCCTCCCTGCATTGGATGTTGAGCGGCGTGCCTTAATCCAGTCTGGATTGGCGAAGACTCTCACCACCAACAGAAATTGCGGCCATGTTAACAAAATACGATGCTTGGAGGGCGATGGTCTCCTTTTGCCAAACCGTTTTGGTTAAAAAGGAGACCGCCGAGCGAGCGCGAGAATGGGGCGATTCAACGCGGAGACGGAGACGCAGGGGTGACACAGCCGCCTTGCAGTCGTGGAATGCTCCAGCCTTCAGTCTGAGGGGTTGCGAGTGGTGAGAGAGGGGGCTCCCACTGTTCCTTAGTATCCAACCTCGAGAAGAATGTAGCTTTACGTGCCTTAGGCTACATTGTAGTCCCAATTGCGGGTAAGAACACGATGGAAGCGATTCGTCCTCGCCTAGAACAATGGCTATCTAGGCAGCACGGATCTCTTTCTTTCAGACTGGTGCAGATGCTGACCGGACATGAATGTTTCGGTAAGCACTTGCACCAGATAGAGCGGCGTGAACAATCACCTGTCTGCCACCAGTGTGGTGCATCCGTCGATACGGCGGATCTCATTGTGGCAGAATGTCCGGCATGGGAACCGCAACATCAGGCTCTAGTGTCGCTGATTGGAGAGGATCTCTCATTGCCAAGTATAATCGACTCAATGCTTGGCAGTGAGGTAGAATGGAATGCGATTGCCTTCTTTTGCGAGGGTGTCATCTCGTTAAAGGGGGCAATGGAGAGAGAAAGGGAATGTGCTGCTGATGCCCCGCCCCTGGGAATGCGGAGGCCGGGTGGTAGAAGGCGACTTTTTGAACTCCTTTTGCCTCCTCCTTAAACCTCTATTTGCTCTTCCAATTCAGGTTGATGAGGGTGACGCAGGGTTTTAGTGGGTATTCTAGCTAAGCTAGCGAGTCCCACACTCCCTGCCCTCGTGGTAGCGGTGCGTAAAAGCATTTCCCAGTGGGAAAAAAAGCTACATTGTAGTAAAAATGATCATGGGATGCATAAGACGTCGCACAAGGGAGGCGCCAGTTGAAAGTTCCTTGGAGAGCCTGGTGTCGCCTTACATACATGTGCAAAGGAGGGCCACCGAGGGGGTTTTAGTATAATCCTACATACGTCGTGATCCTACATAACCTGGCCTTTCCTTTGAAAAGGTCGGATATCTTTTGAAGATTTCCCTCACGTAAAAAAAAAGCTTGAAATAAATTTCAACAGTTCATATTTCTATCTCTCTAATATTTTCGAAGTATCTCTTGTGGAGGCCTCAGGGCTGTGGCCTCGTATACCTCCCCTAAATACGGCCCTGTTGGTGTACAATCAAATGTATTCTCTCTCTTTATAGTCCAGTAACACCCGCGTACAAGGTCACGTGCAATCGGTAGTATAATAACTCGTTAACTTTATTTCCTATGTAAAAATTGTGGCTTACGAATACCACACGTTTTTGCTGAGGTCTCGTATCAAACCTGATCTCAATACTAGTAATAAAAACAATTTATCTTGGCATTTCAACTAGTTGCAGACATGAACGAAAGCGAAACGCACATTGTCTTGTATTCCCCCAGTTTATTATAATTATATGCAAATGTAATTATAGTTTTATATACTCTGTGCTGTGTGGACTGTGTTGGTTGTAAACAGTGATTTTAACTAGAGAAATATTTAAGTTTTAACACTTAAATACTTTATTCAGAGGATGTAAGTATCTGTTTTTATTATCAATTGAAACTCAATATATCTTGTTCAAATTACACTCTTCTCAGAAAAGAAGCGAATAAACCTTCGTAACATAAAACGGTCGCACATTAAAATTTATTTATGGATAAAAACTTGACGATTGAAAAGTTCAGTAAAAGTCTACTTTGAATAATAAAATTACGATGTTTCCTTTCGCGCCCTATTCCTATTCGAAGCCCAAAAACCCAAAGCTCAGTCGGATATAGTATCACTCTTCATTCCAATAGGGGTAGGTAGAAGCCACGTCATTCCACTTGCCACGATCCTTACATATCTCCTTTGCTCCTTTCATTCTCATTAAACCTTCCATAAAAGTTCGTCTACTTAGAGTACTCTTAACCTGGCTCTTTTGTCAAATGCCCTGGATTTGGTTCAGGAACGTTCGCGTTGGTATTCCCGTTCCAAGTTTTTTGTCAGGCTCCTTTCATTCATTCTCTCTACATGCCCAAACCATCTAAGCATACTTTTCTCATATTTAGTCACTACATCTTCTTTTATACCACAACGTTCTTTTATCACACTATTTCTTACTTTGTCACACAATTTCAATCCACTCATACCTCCTATAGCACTAACACTCATCTATGCACTGCCTGGCCTTTTGAGACATCTTCGAGCTATTCATAAAGGAGTCTTTATTTTACTACCATCACTCCATTGTAATTTCAAAATTCCATAAGAAACTACGGATGATCTTTTCGTCCATTATCCCTCAGTGCCTAAAAACAAAGCTCTTTAAACAGTGCGTGTTGCCAGTGATGACCTACGGCTCCGGAACGTGGTCGCTGACTATGGGCCTCATACTTATAGTCATTCAAGGCTATGCTTGGACTTTCTCTACGTGATCAAATCAAAAATGAGGAGATCCGTAGCTGTACCAAAGTCACCAACGTAGCTCTACGAATCGCGAACCTGAAATGGGCGTTGGGGCCCGAAGCTTCTGGAGTGGCGACTGGATGGCGTAGTGTAGGCAGACCCCCCACAAGGTCCGGTGATATAAAGAGGGTCGCCGGTAACCGCTGGAGCTATTCGAAGATCGGGCCATGTGGGCATCATTCAGTGAGACTTATATCCATCGGTTGAAGCGACGATTCCATTGCAATCTATACAATCATATTATTATATAAACATTGTGTCATTGTTTGATTGAAACATTTCATTTAAATCTCCAAATCCTGCAAATTTTTTTCAATGATGTATAAAAGGTAATTTGCCTCTCACCAGATTTACGCGCTTCCATCTATATCACTTATCATCAGATGTGATTACAATCAAGCGATAATCTGTCAGCAATAAATCATCTAAGCTATCATTCTAACATGATTTATGAACACTAAAGTCACTCAAGCGAAGATCTTCAAATCTACTCACTATTGTCTTGTAATTTAACAAACTCCTTAAGCAATGTCAATGATCACAAAGCACAAATTCCCATATTTCCAAGAGATCGAGAACTACGAGGGTGTGTCTTTTAAAATATGTGAAACATGTTACAATTCACAAATTAATTAAGTTATCTCTGTATTAAATACACAGAAAACTTTTTGCTAATAAAAGATTGCTGGCGCGATAAATTCAGATGTTGCAAACATTTTTCCTGCTGTTTAACTTTTTTGTTGTAGTTATTAATCTAACCATATTTTTATCGAATAATCAATATTATAAAAATTATATTAGTGAGAAAATAATATGATCTGCTTATGTGTGGCTAAATATAATAATATCAATTTTAAATCTGTTTACTAATGTTGTAATTCAAATATTATTTATTGTAGCGTACTTTTACAGCCCTGTGAGTAGTCAAATATAGTTTTTTTCTATATATGATTTCCAATGTACGATTAATTATGGTCCATTTTTGTCTCATCATCAATACGATATAATATATTTAATTCAGTTTTTAGTTTATTCCGTTTAATTTCTTTTTCGTTGTTTATTTATGCTACTGTATATAGAACATGAATGTGCATGCGTCCAATGAATTTAAAACATCAATTTAAATGAATTTGTATTTTAAATTCATAAGAGTAAATTGCTCAACTACAATTTATTTTATATCGATCAGAGCATTTTATCTCTCACGCTTTTTAACCGTAAGTGTTCATTCAAATTATAGTTCTTAGCGAACGTTATTTGCTATATATATATATATATATATATATAATTTTTGTCCTGAATGTTAAAAATTACTGTATTTACTTGCAGCATTTAGTAACCACCAAAATACCCACTACAACTCAGCAGCTTACTGTTTTTCCTTGAATGGGATCTAAAAGGATCCAATTTCACATTCCACTCTAGGGTCCAAATGTTGCCGTGTCTGAGGATAGGCTGAGAGCATACGCAGCCTCCAGCTACCCAGCCTCCTCCTCCTACAGAGAGGACAGGCATCAGCCGCATCCTCTCTTATCTTTTATTTGCCTCCTTTAGTGAAAAGACGGTCTCGCATAAAAAGAAAGCGACCTTCCGCCTATATTCACTGGCGAGCATAACAACTGTTGACTAACATTATATCCTTATGATACCTCATCCTTATAACGATCAGTCACCCTTACAAGATATACTTACTCTCATAAATTTACAATTCACAATCGATAATAATTAATATACTGTATAAGTTTCGTATTAAGTTCTTCATTTTGTTATTTCCTGTTGGGAACCTGAGCAGCATCTTTTGATGTCGTTGGCCGGAAAGGACTTTTCACTGGAGGGCATAGCTGGCGCAATGCTCACTAGCAAAGAGTAGTAGGGTACTGGACTCCTTCTGCAAAACAGTTCCACTGACGGAGTCGCATGAGAGGCAGAGGGAGGACGCTGTAGACACTCCTCTTCTCCGGCACATGAGGTTGGTAGTTCTACGCTTCTTCTGCCTCCCTCCTAAGTCTCCCAATGGGATTCTTCTGTAGTATCAGGGAAGATTGCCTCTACCGATCCTCTAATTCTTAAAAGAAGACTCCAACCTCTATATATATTAAAGTGATAAAATAGACTATTTTTTTATATACAAAATAAAAAAAGGTTTCAAACAAATGCAACATCCGTACTGCAAGCAAAAAAAGGCATGTAATATCGAGCGATCGATTGAAAAAATATTTCATTTACGAAATTTTTTCATACACCACGTATCATATTTAATATGTTTATCCTCGAGAAACCAAGTTGGAGACACGTCAGGAAAATGGACCAAAATAATCACTGAATGGTACCCAAGAGATGGCAAAAGACAGCACAAAAGATGGGAGGATGAGATCAAGATAACAGCAAGAGCTAAATGGAAATTGTTGGAGGAGGCCTTTGTCAACTGGCACGTAGAACTACGTGGCAATTTATAGCCTATTTCTATATAGTCCTCACTAGTTTTAAGGAAATTGTATCATGGGCATCTCTTTGACGATTCAGAACACCCACTTACACCCATGACATCCTTGTGTAGAGAAATGGAGGTTCGCCTTCACAATCCCCTCTGGCACTACAAATAGGAAAATTCACACCCTGTTTTCCGGCCTCCTCTCCAATGCCTCCTTCAGCAACATAACTAATTCGCAGTAAGATGCAGCTGACCACCAGCCAATCTCTATTCTCACTAATATCACCTTTGGTTAATTGGAGAACAGTTAATGATATTTAAAGGCCATAAAGTGATAGATTCTTATTTAGTTTGCCAATTTGAAGACAGCTTATATATATGGATAGTCCCAAGACCTCATGTCTGTTGAACATGCTAACTAAGTTGGATAATAAATCCTCTTAAGTTATGAACATATTTAGCATACAGTCTTTAATTATTGCATCATTAATTATACAAGACAATGAGTAGCTATATACGTATAACCAGTCTTAGTCAATAATAATGGCTGAAGTCTCTATTCACTATTATAATAGGGCCACTGAGTCAATGGTTCAAGTAAAGAATAGGATTATTTAACTAATTGGTATCCGCGACTTCACTTATTAAGAATTAGTGCTTATAAATTGTTATTTTCAATAAAGTGTGTATATTGCATGATATTGTGTATAGTTGTAAATATATTATGGTTTTAATGTAAAAAGTTACTAATCGACGCAAATTAGGTAATAAAAGCAGACTTGTAACGTCCCACTGCTGGGCACAGGCCTTTTCAATCAAATAAGAGAGGTTTTTAGAGGATAGAATCATTCCACTGTCTTCCAACCCCTTTTTTTTATTACGCCTTTATGCACGCCGATCAGAGTAAAATATTATCGGCAGTGTGGGACTCTCTGGTAAACCAGAATACCCACTAAAACCCAGCGGTACCCTCTGCTTCCTTTACTGGGGCACCAGAGGATCGGTAGACGCAATCTACCCTGGCATTCCGGAAGATTCCTATGTGAAACTTAAGAAGGAGGAAGGGGAACAACGCAAATCGATGTCTCCTACCTCCTAACCTCCTGCGCCGAAGTAACGGAGCGTCTACAGTGTTCTCCCTGTGCCTTGTCTGAAGTTTTAGATAGTACTTCTTACTTACAGATAAACAGAGCAAGTATGCAAACCATAATTAACAATAACAGAGGTATTTCAATGTGAAAGTATCGAGACCTCACAATTAACAATGACAGAGGTATTTCGATGCGAAAGTATCGGGGTCACACAATTAACAATTAACAATAACAGAGGTATTTTAATGCGAAAGTATCGGGACTTCATAATTAACAATGACAGAGGTATTTCAATACGAAAGTATCGAGACCTCACAATTAACAATGACAGAGGTATTTCAATGCGAAAGTATTGGGACCTCATAAATAACAATTAACAATAACAGGGGTATTTCAAGCCGAAAGTATCGGGACCTCATAATTAACAATGACAGAGGTATTTCAATACGAAAGTATCGCGACCTCACAATTAACAATGACAGAGGTATTTTAAAGCGAAAGTATCAGGACTCACAATTAACAATGACAGAGGTATTTCAATGCGAAAGTATCGGGACCTCATAATTAACAATGACAGAGGTATTTCAATGCGAAAGTATCGGGACCTCATAATTAAGAATGACAGAGGTATTTCAATGCGAAAATATTGGGACCTCATAAATAACAATTAACAATAACAGAGGTATTTCAAGGCGAAAGTATCGGGGCCTCACAATTAACAATGACAGAGGTATTTCAATGCGAAAGTATCGGGGCCTCACAATTAACAATGACAGAGGTATTTCAATGCGAAAGTATCGGGACCTCATAATTAAGAATGACAGAGGTATTTCAATGCGAAAATATTGGGACCTCATAAATAACAATTAACAATAACAGAGGTATTTCAAGGCGAAAGTATCGGGGCCTCACAATTAACAATGACAGAGGTATTTCAATGCGAAAGTATCGGGGCCTCACAATTAACAATGACAGAGGTATTTCAATGCGAAAGTATCGGGACCTCATAATTAAGAATGACAGAGGTATTTCAATGCGAAAATATTGGGACCTCATAAATAACAATTAACAATAACAGAGGTATTTCAAGGCGAAAGTATCGGGGCCTCACAATTAACAATGACAGAGGTATTTCAATGCGAAAGTATCGGGGCCTCACAATTAACAATGACAGAGGTATTTCAATGCGAAAGTATCGGGACCTCATAATTAAGAATGACAGAGGTATTTCAATGCGAAAATATTGGGACCTCATAAATAACAATTAACAATAACAGAGGTATTTCAAGGCGAAAGTATCGGGGCCTCACAATTAACAATGACAGAGGTATTTCAATGCGAAAGTATCGGGGCCTCACAATTAACAATGACAGAGGTATTTCAATGCGAAAGTATCGGGACCTCATAATTAAGAATGACAGAGGTATTTCAATGCGAAAATATTGGGACCTCATAAATAACAATTAACAATAACAGAGGTATTTCAAGGCGAAAGTATCGGGGCCTCACAATTAACAATGACAGAGGTATTTCAATGCGAAAGTATCGGGGCCTCACAATTAACAATGACAGAGGTATTTCAATGCGAAAGTATCGGGACCTCATAATTAAGAATGACAGAGGTATTTCAATGCGAAAATATTGGGACCTCATAAATAACAATTAACAATAACAGAGGTATTTCAAGGCGAAAGTATCGGGGCCTCACAATTAACAATGACAGAGGTATTTCAATGCGAAAGTATCGGGGCCTCACAATTAACAATGACAGAGGTATTTCAATGCGAAAGTATCGGGACCTCATAATTAAGAATGACAGAGGTATTTCAATGCGAAAATATTGGGACCTCATAAATAACAATTAACAATAACAGAGGTATTTCAAGGCGAAAGTATCGGGGCCTCACAATTAACAATGACAGAGGTATTTCAATGCGAAAGTATCGGGGCCTCACAATTAACAATGACAGAGGTATTTCAATGCGAAAGTATCGGGACCTCATAATTAAGAATGACAGAGGTATTTCAATGCGAAAATATTGGGACCTCATAAATAACAATTAACAATAACAGAGGTATTTCAAGGCGAAAGTATCGGGGCCTCACAATTAACAATGACAGAGGTATTTCAATGCGAAAGTATCGGGGCCTCACAATTAAATTACCGTACCCAACAACTTGGTTGTGAAGTACCCCGGAAGAAAGGGTGACTCCCATTGCCGACTGACCCCGATTATACCATTCAACCCCTATATTAGGCTTAACTGGACCTTTAATTTTTATTTTATTTTGAAAGTAGATTAAATTAATAATTTATAAATTATATAAATGATGTTAGTGTGACTCACAGAGACGTTGATCTGACCAAGAATAAATGTGGTGATAAAAAAGCTTATTATATAATTTGTTCGTTTAGATAATGTATAAAAAAGGTGAACTTCATGTCATTGGGAAAGGTTACAGGATGCTATTAAGCATATAATCGTTAAAACTTAGGCAGAAATAAAGCTGGTTTTATCTACACTAATATTAGAAATAGGAAACCTTTGTGGTTTTGTATGTATGTATTTTTGTTACGTTTTCACACGAAAACTAATGGATCGACTCAAATTTTTTTTTCACTATTAGAAAGCTGCATTTTCAATAAACGACATAGGCTATATTATTTTCTCAAATAAAATAGGGATCCGTAAGCAAATTGCATTAATATAACCTAAGGCGTGAAACAAAAAAATCTGTCATCGCGTGCGCTGCGGGAACTATAGATGATAGAACAAAAAAATGTCCTGCAATATTATAGGTCGTATTAATATCTACAAAAAAGTCAACAATACTATATGTCCAGCTATTGTAGTTATGCCACCATAACTACTTTTTTACATTTTAAAAGTGCCAACAATAAATAAACGATATCATTCATACCTCTATATTAATCTTTATCTTATTTATGTTTTATTAAAGACCGTTTCAATACTTGTAAAATACTATTTCAATTATTGAAATCGGATATGCCATTCAAAAGATATATCGAATTAAAAGCTCTCAATCTAAAGAAAATAATGTATCCCGAGTCGAACTGCAGTGTCATATGTCGTGTATAGGAAAGTTCTGAGATAATAAAGCATTTCAAATAAATCTCTTCTCTAATATTATAGAAGGCAGTTTTGCATATTGAATTTTTGTTTGTATTTTAACGATTTATTATAATCAATATATTTTTTTCAAGATTATCATCACTACAGCATGTTAAGAGGATTACAAGGGGTTCTACCGGTCTGCATGGTCGCTGCAGCGTTACTATGGGCCTGCTCTGCACGTAAGCTACGCTTTTATTTCTACAATTAGATCACACTCTCCCTATTTTATTACATCACTTAAATAAAATTTTCAATCGTCAACCGTTTAGTCATCTATTTAAGACCAAATACATTTTATTTCAACTTATCCTGGATGACACTTGATACTGCAATTACTTCAATTATTATTAGAATTTAAAAGAAAGTATGTAAGGGTTAAGAATGAATGAATTACTCATGTATGATATTTTTACTATACGGTGATGATCAAGTAATACTTGCATCATCTGCTAATGAGCTACAGAAGATGGTAAATATTATGAATGAAGCTTTGAAAAGGGAAGAAATAAAAGTGAATGTAAGCAAAACGAAAGTTATGATTTTTGAAAGACACAAATTAATGATGAATGGCAATATTTTGATAGATGGGAAACAAGTGGAAGAGGTGAAAGAATTTGTATACTTGGGATCTAAATTTACAAAAGATGGAACATGTGAAAGTGATATTGAAAGGAGAGTGAATGCAGGGAATATGGTATCTCAAAGGGCTAGACTGGCTGTGAATGCTGGAGCGTTGGTGCCAACAATTATGTATGGTAGTGAAAGTTGGGTATGACAGAAGAAGCATAAAAGTAAAGTAAATTCGGTAGAGATGAAAGCGTTGAGAAGTATTAGTGAAGTAAGAAATAGTGTGATAAAAGAACGCCATGGTATATGAGAAGATATTGGGACTAAAGTTGAGAAAGGTATGCTTAGATGGTTTGGGCACGTAGACAGAATAAATGAAAGAAGACTGACAAAAAGGATTTATAATCAAGAGTGAATGCGAACGTTGGAATTGGAAGACCAAGGCGAACGTTCCTGGATCAAATCCAGAACATTATAATTAAGCGCCAAGCTAAGAGTACTCTAAACCGACGAACTTGTATGAAAGGTTTAATGATTATGAAAGAAGCGAAGGAGATGTGAAAGGATCGTGGCAAGTGGAAAGACGTGATCACTGCCTACCCCTATGGGAATGAGGTGATGCTATGTATGTATTATTAGAGTTTTCGTAAAGAAATTGTTCACTGACAACTATTGATTGTTATTGTTTCATATAATTTTTGATATACGTTATGTATTAAACTAAGCCACTTTTCGATTTAGCTCAATCGGTATTACTTAAAAAGTAAAGTAGCAGCCTATTAACGTTCCACGAGAAAAGATTTGGGGTTTAAACCCATCATAATGCAGTTCGAAATCCTTCATAAAAATGCTTGCAATCTACATCCAACTAATATATACGTATACTCACGATATTTTTCTTCTTCTAAAAGCACAAACAAACTCATATTGTATTTAATTATATTGTTATAACCTTAAAAAATTCCAGATCCCGTGTGAATATAGGAAAATATATCCTTCCTAATATTATAAATACAACAGTAACTCTGTCTGTCGCGCTTTCACCCTAAAACTACTGAACCGATTTAAATGAAATTTGGTACATAGATAGTCTAGACCCTGAGAAAGGACATAGCATACTTTTTATCCTAGAAAACGTAGACGCTAAGTAAGAATGAGTTTCCCTATACTATATAAGAGAAAAACAACTTACTGCGATGTCTCCATAATTAATCAACAGAGTGACTTTAAATTTGACATATATTTTCCTCTCGCGAGGTAGTTCCTTACTAAGAACGTGTTTCTCCATATTCCCACGAGATCCAGGTATAAGCGAAACATACTGAGAGCTTTCTTTTACCAATCACCCTTTGATTTGTCATTCGTCATACATGTTCCTTTCGTAACGTAAACTTGAACTAATAACGGGATCAAGAACTACGCGGTAACACCGCAGTGGATAGCTAGTTTACTAAATTCAATCATCATTTTTGTTCAGAAATACCTCGGGTTTGAACCCTGGGCAGTTTTGTAACTAAATACTTGATTGTTCTTTCCAATCCATTATGCTTTTCGACGGAGAAAATCAGCATATCTGTTGCGGACAGGAACACCGCACTAGCGCGTCGTCGGTGGCGACTAATCCTGATTGGTCAACCGCCGGCCACCCCCACCCTCTCCTACCTCAGCACCCGCGATTGCCCTCTCTCCTGCTCGTCACGCCGTATGTACGTGTCGAGTAGGAGAGTTGTATAAAATGCCTCTCCTAGAGTTTGCAAGCATATTTCGCCCTAAACTACCAAGCGGAGTAGACCCACTACTAAGCGCGACCTTTGAACATTGAAAAACCCATAACTTTGCCGAACCGAATCCGGATGACCGAAGCACTGAATCTGGACGACCGATCCTTCGAACTCTGAAGAAGCGAAGCCCCAAACATTCAAGAATTGAAGACTGAAACCCGAAGATCGAAGCTCTAAGAACCACTTTACAGTCCACTGAACCTGGAGGGATTTGCCTGAACCTGAATCCCTCCCCAACAATATCCCAGGGATCACTCTGGGGTATATGTAGCCTGCCACCCCGCAGTAGAGCACTGTGGTGGATCTAAGCCCTAAAACCACTTTTCCTATGACTAAAGAGGCCAGATCAGCAGTGGTACGTCAAACGGCTTCTATTTACTTATTACGAGACCTTCCAAACTGTTTGTGATTGACATTATGTACGAATTTACCCATGTATATAAAAATTAGTATTTTAATGTTATTAAGCTGCATATATAAATTAATAGGTTACACAATTTATCACATAACCTAATATGTAGAGATACCTAAAGCAATCATTTAGATATGTAGCAATAATTTGATATTACACCTACCTTATAATTACCGATAAAATTCAATTTTGTCAGCAATTTACCGAGATTTTTTTGTATCTAACAATTTATTATAACGACGCGATAATTTGTAGAAATAATCTTTAAAATCTCGCAATTAAATTATTGTTTACCAAAAAAGGGTTGCTGTTATTAAATTTTAATTCTTCTTATCGATTTAAATAGATACAATTAACGTTTGAAGTTAGAAATGGCAACTATAACTCTTTAGGTGAAGTACAGCTTGCGTATAGATCTATTTCGGACACATTTAGATTAGGAAACGTTAAATTTCAAGAAAACCATGACATATTATATACCCATACATTCCTCGTAAAACATTCTGTCTATTAATGAAAACCTCATAAATATTCGTTCAATAGTTTTTTAGTTTATCGTGAATAAATAGGCGGTCGTGGCGTCAGACTTTGTTTTATAATATTAAATTAAAGATCATTATTATTGCCAATCGGCCAAACTAGGCCAGATATTTTCGTCCGATAACCCTCAGTGCCTGAACACCAAAGTCTTCGAACAGTGCGTGTTGCCAGTGATGACATACGGTTCTGAGACGTGGTCGCTGACTGTGGACCTCATGCGGAAGCTCAGAGTCACTCAGCGTGCGATGGAGAGGGCTATGCTCGGAGTTTCTCTACGTGATCGAATCAGAAATGAGGAAATACCTAGTAGAACCAGAGTCACCGACATAGTCCTACGAATCGCGAACCTGACGTGGCAATGAGCGGGGCACATAGTCCGAAGGACCGATGGACGTTGGGGGCCGAAGGCGCTGAAGTGGCGACCCCGCACCGGACGGGACAGTGTAGGCAGACCCCCCACAAGGTGGACTGATAATATAAAGAGGGTCACCGGTAGCCGCTGAAGCCAGGTGACGCTAGATCGGGCCTTGTGGACGTCATTACGTGAGACCTATGTCCAGCAGTGGACATCCATCGGTTGAAGCGACGATGACGACGTTTATTGCCAATGAACGAGGCTTAAAACGACTATAAGAAACCACAAAGTCTTCGCATCTTATCCTGGGACGAAACCACAAAAAACTGTATTGGTTTCTTTAACAATTTCACAAGCCGTCATCAAATTAAAATGAACCTTTATCATAAGATTTGTCAGTTAACTTGTGTTAATAAAAAAACTATTAAGAGATCTCCAAGACTGTAAACCATATCATTATTTAATCTCGTGTTATATCACTGTCATTATTAACCTTTAGACAATAGAAAAAAAAATTACGTTATATATTGAATATATTAAAGATGCACGCAATAATATGTACCTACGATCATTGTGTATTATCGTTTATCATGTCTTGTAACGATTTTGACCTTTAGTATCTTGTATTACTTTATAGTTTTCCGCTATAATAACGTACGTATAAACGAAGCACTATATATATATATATATATATATATATATATATATATATAT
>JACTOM010000282.1:1090706-1117035 GCA_015832385.1 Elymnias hypermnestra | reverse complement strand
GCCGGACTGCCACTTATTGACTCTGCCCCCACGCCGATACAAAGATGGCGCCAGCGTTCCACAGACTATTACACACGGACCAGCGATCCACAGATTCTTGCACTCCGACATATATATATATATAAAACACGAAATAACTTTTCTACCAATAAATTGCACTAATAATAGACAGTTAAGTAAATTTATCAAGAACAAACAAACAAGCTTGGCTGAGATCTGTACGTCATTAGCTTCTTTATTATTTGTTTATTCAATAACTCGTTTATTTTCAACTTTACACAAAAAATGGTAATAACCAAAGTTGTTCAAAATTTATTTTCCTACAATTTTAGTTGTTATAATTTTTTTCCTAGGATCAATGTTTTTAGAATTACACGTCAATTACGTATGGTATTTTTATTTATGCAAAAACTCGCAAATTTTCAATATTTTTCGATTAACACCCTAAAAGAGTGGTGAAAATTTTATAATTTTAAAATCTCGAATTAATTGTACGTGAAAAATTGTAATAACCAAAGTCGTTCTGTATTTAGGTGGTTATCAATTTTTTACTAAGACTCTTTTCGAATTATCTAATATAAGGAAGGAGCAGGCAGTAAAACAAATGTTTATTATATATAACTTCTTTGGCAAACTAATTTTTAAGTCTTATTTATACAAATCTAAAACTTTGGATTTCCGAGACTTAGAGGATGGGGAAAAAAGAAGATATGTAAGGAATTTAATTGTCATTAAAATATTAAAAGTTCAAAAATTACATACATAGCATCACGCCTCATTCCTATAGGGGTAGGCAGAGACAACATCGTTCCACTTGCCACGATCCTTGCATATCTCCTTCCGCTTCTTTCATTCTCATTAAACCTTTACAACTCATACATTCCAACTTTGCCATTCACTCTTGACTCATAAATCCTTTTTGTCATACCGTTCTCAATTTTACTCACTACATCTTCTTTTATACCACTACGTTCTCTTATCACACTATTTCTTACCTTTTCACTCGGTTTCAATCCACTCATACTTCTCAACTCTCTCATCTTTCTGTACCGTTTTTTCATTTGTTTTACGGTTTTTTCAGGTGTGTTCATACCAAACTTGACAGAAGCATGCTACCGCTGTCTCTGCTACGTGTCCACCCGCTGTGAGTACTCTCACGGCTGCACAGCGGGCTACTGCGGACCTTTCAACATCTCAAAAATCTACTGGGTTGATGCTGGAAACGTCACTCTTTCGAATGACGACCCTGAAAGAAACCATGGTAATTTATTCAAGGAAGCCTTTACAGTAATGTTGAAATGTACAATATAATTTACATATTATTTCGATTATATAATATACGATTGAGCGATGATACAAGAAAAAGACTTAGAATCTAAAGTTACAAACGTTCATTCACGCCCTGTTCTGGGAAGAACTCTTCGTTACGTAACGTGTTCGGGCGCCAGACTGTCTGGCGTCCCTTTCTGACATGCGGTAGGCAGGCTCTCTCCCACTCTAACACAGCGCTAACAGCGCTAGTTGTATAGCGGACAAACGCTTCCCCCCCCCCCCTCTCTATTCGTGTTTATTGTCCGACTTAAAACTCAATCAATAAAAGATTAATAAATGAAAAATCTTTAAATTATCATATTAATATACATACAAATTAAATATTAACTGAGTGCTTCATTGGTCTAGTGGTGACCATGTTTGACTACAGACACTAGGTCCTGGATTTGAGTCCCGGGTCCGGCCAATTCGAAATCGATATTGAGTTTTCTATTAAGATTTTCTCAATATTTGCCCGAAGTTGGCGGTGTGGTCCACCCCCGTGCCTCGGAGAGCACGTTAAGCCGTCGGTCCTGCGCCCGATCTCTCTCCGGTTGTGTCGGATTACCGTCACATCGAAGTATGAGAGTGTAGGAATAGAGAGTGCACTTGTGTACTATGCCTGCCAATCCGTAGTGGAGCAACGTCGTGGGTCTTTGCTCTAAAAACCCTATCTCATATGGGTGAGGAGGCTTATGCCCAGCTGTGGGACGTTAATGGGCTGCTACTTACATTTTTTTACTTTTAAATAATAACTAAATCGTTTCTCAACTTACAATAAGTTTTCGAAAATACGCAGTGCACTGTCATAATTTTGACTGAAGAATTTTTATCTCAGCGACTTATAATTTGTTTTTAAAGTTATTGTAACTTTGTTATTGTAATTGATATGATCTACAAAAAGTACTTAATAAAAGTTATGCTTACTGGCTTGGTGCGATATTTAATTAGTTATTTTATTCTGTTTTAAAAGTTTCCCAATCTAATAAATTTCAAAAATCAGAAACATAATGCTTACTCGTGTTGTAAGGTCTTTTACTAAATTCATAACAAGAAGATGTTAATCTTGATGTTGCATAGAATACAGAAGTAGAGAAGCTGTAGTTTGATAATGCTAATACAGGATATCATAATGATAGTAATAAATTTAATATAATTACCATCTCTTTTACAGCATGGGAAGACTGCGCGAGAAACTACGATTGTGCAAAAAACATTATCGAAGGATACTTACAGAAGTTCGCTAAAGTAAGTGAGCAGATTAATGACTTTAATGTATTCATTCAAATACAAAATTACAGGATTCAAGTCCTTGTAAAGTATGAATTAAAATGCTATACAAAACATAGTTAAGCATCTAATAGTTAACTTAAAGATAATAAAAACAATTTAAATTCATCATCCACTACAACTTTTAAAAAACCCTGAGTTAATGGATGTTACCAAACTCGGAGTCCCACAGGGTTCCATATTATGACCGTTTCTGTTAATCATTTACATTAATGACCTTTCTTACATTGTTAAGGGCGAACATGAGATTGTTTTCTTTGCCGATGATATATTAAAATGTGACATGAGAAATAGTCTGCTTCATTGATCTAGTGGTTTGGCTTTTTTGGCTTTTATATTTCTTTTTCGTCACTGGGAAACGTTTTTACACATCCTTGGACGGAAGTGTGGGACCCACTGAGAAGTTATAGTATCCCCACCCACTAAAATCCAACGGAAAAACCTCGACATTCTTGAGTGGAGAGCCAGAGGTGCGCCTACACAATCTACTCTGGCACCCTGGATGCAGCCGACTCATTTCAATGATTCAGAGAGGGGGCAGGAGATGCGCAAACCCACGCATTTAGATTCCCGGCTCCCTTCATCAGGGCGGTAGAACGCTGTCAGCATTATGCCTCACCCTTACCGATGCCTCCTTCAGCTTTATAACAGATTCGCAAAAGAATCTACATCTACTCTCCAGCCCATCTCGTTAGTAACCATTGCGTCAATTATGCTAGCTAACGAGATGATATTTTTCTTTATATTTGCAGGATTGTAATGAAGACGGTGTAACAAACTGCTACGATTATATGATGATTAACGGAAACGGTGGCTACGGTTGTACAGCGCCTCTCAACCGCTCAGCGAATGGTAGACGATGGTTAGAAAGATACGAAGAATGTCGACATTCGCTTTGATTTTATTTATTTACCTATGAATCTCTTACCTAAATGAGTATTATACGTGGCATAGAACATGAATAGTTATTTAATTTCTACCACAGATGCTTATATATACTGTCAAGTGATATAAAAACTCATCTCTTTCTATTTAACACTATAAAATCTGTAATAAAAATATATATACCCTGTTTAAAGTGGGAAAAGTTTTACATATCTCTATAAATAAAAGCAACAAAATAAAAAGGAATGAATAGAGTTTGTTTTTGAAATGTAACGAAGCCTAAAGCAAAGGCGCACTGTTAGGACGGATACAAAAATGTACGAAAAACTGGAAACTATGCTTCAGCGCTCCCTTCATTCTAGGTTTTTGATTACTTTTTGCGGTTCCGTCGAAAATCCACAAGTCTTTTTCCAACATACGACCTACCATGTTTTACTGGAAACCAGAATAACGTTTCTAACTTGATATTTACCTTTCGTGTAGTAGAACATTCCTCAGATACGCTATGCACTTTATTTACCGCAATACGAGTATATTATTATAATTGATTGTATAATGGCCGAAAACCTACAAAAGTTAATTTATAATATACTAGCAGACCAGACAGACTTCGTTCTGTCAAAAAGATTTGGAATGTGGCAGCTTTCAGTTTTACAAATACTAAACAAAACACACTCGATTAAAAGACACACAGAATCTTTTTTGTTTTGAGACAAAAGATAGCGTAAATAAATTACATCTTTACATAACCTATGAAAGATGAATAATTTTTAACCATAAGATTGTAGCATAAATGAATGCCATATTTACATAACCTAGAAATGAATTAACAAAACCGTTGCTATAGACAACGGTCTAATAATTCATGTCACAACCTTGTGGATGCGTGGGTAGATGCGTGGGAGTACGTGGTTGGATGTGTAGGAGTGCGTGGGTGGATGCGTGGGTGGATGCGTAGGAGTGCGTGGGTGGATGTGTGGGAGTGCGTGTGTGAATGCGTGGGGGGGTATGTGGAAACGCGTTTATAAGTGACGTTAGACATTTTGCCGGTCTTAGTGCGCTCAAGTTTTCGTACCAGAAACAAATGACGGTCCACATAAATTGGAAAAAAAAAATGGTAAAACGCAATAAACTTTTTGGTAACAATAAGGTAATGTAAGAGCGGAGAAAACTCTTCTAAGTGAAAAACGGTCCTATTAGTAATAATTTTTGTTGATTAAACCTACCCAGCAATTCCAGGATTTCGTAAATTAAGCAATTCTGTTTGAACCGCATTATCGCACAAGCTGTGTTTGTGGCTGTTTGTTAAGTTCAATTTACCCAATAACTTGTCTCTGTCACTACTCAGTGTTATTTAAATGTTACACGATGTGGTTTCCGTAGTTTCAGCATATTTAAAACACATTAACTAAGACTACCGGCCTAGGCCTTAGGACATTTCTCGATTTTCATTGACATCCCTTTACCGTTTAAAATAAATCAATATTACGACAGAAATTGTCATATTTTCAGCAAAAATCTAAATATTCAAATAGGCTTAAAGCTCTTTTGAATCATCAGTATTCTGTCCATTGGTAATAAATCAACCAACATTTCGAAAAATCTATTCCCCTACGAAGAAACTGGAAAGAAACTCAGCGGTTACTCTTTTGATTTAGTTTTGTAGATTATATGTAATATTTTGCTTCCGTGTGCAACTGCAATGTACTCCTAACAATTATATCGCTTAAATAATCGTCAAAATTATTATATGCCAAATGTAAATCGTAAATGTTTTTGACGTATTTCTTAAAAGTATGTAGAAGCAAACTCAAAAATGATTGGGGAATCTTATCAAAATTGGTTTTAATACCATGAATAGGAAAAGAAGGACAGAAGCGGAGGAAAAGGAACGTTGTCCAACATCTTGAAGACAGAATCTGAAATAACAGTATTATTTTGTAGCTTTAAGGTTTCTCTTCTCACGATACCCATTGACAGCCTATTTTTCTTTTATATTACTGATCTATAGTTAATCTCAATCTTGGCTTTTAAAAGAGGGGTTCTTACTACAAAAAATTCTGAGATATACTGGTTTCCTCAGCACGTTTTCCTTTCACAAAAAAGCGTAATGATCACTATTGAAGGATTCAATGAAATTGGTAATATAAGTAAAATTAAATTCTAATTCTTTAAAATGATACAAAAAACTTAACTCTTCTCGTGCCACAAATATAATAGAATGTATCTCGCTCTCATGTGATACCATCAATTATCCCTCCTGGAATAACTCCCTGCTGGAAAAATAATCGACCAATCACAGTCGTTGTTAAATCAATGACTTCAAACGGAAGTCGCAGTTAATAGCTTTAAACCGGAAGTAGCACATGTAAACGTTTTACTTCATAAAGACCTTAGTACATTATATAAATATACAAAAATAATAGCAATCCAAAAAAATATGATAACAATGATCTATTAAACAAAAATAAGGAACATAATTTTTACATGGAAAGGCTCTGTACGTTAATTATTTGGGGTCAATCTATGAATAATTACAGTAAAATGAATCGCTATCAGAAACCCGTGGAACTGACAGTAACAGTAGGTAGGTACCTCACCTTTAGGTATTTAAGCCTTACTGAGCTAAAATGGCCTGTCACATAAATTAGTGGGCCTTGACAGCAAGGGGAACGGCTGAAATTTACTCGGCAAATATATATTTCGAAATCTAGCAGTAATGGACACAGTATTTTTTAAACATTACGAAGAATCCACCCCAATTTCACAAGGGTAGTGAAATTTATTATGCTCACATGTCTTATTAGTCTTCAGTTCGTCGTCTCAACCGATGGATGTCCACTGCTGAACATAGGTGTCACGTAATGGTGTCCACAAGGCCCATTCTCGCGCCATCTGGCTCCAGCGGCTACCATCCATCGGGCTATGTGCCTCACCCATTGCCATTTCAGATTCGCGATTCGTAGGACTATGTCGGTGACTTTGGTTCTACTAAGGATCTCTTCATTTCTGATTCGATCACGTAAAGAAACTCCGAGCATAGCCCACTCCATCGCCGGCTGAGTGATTGAGCTTCCGTTTGAAACCCATAGACACTGACCATATCTCAAACCACTGGTCATCACTGGCAACACACATTGTTCGAAAATTTTGGCCGTCAGGCATATCGGACGAAAATATCTGGCGTAGCATTCCGAACGCTGCCCAACCGAGGGGGATTCGGAGGTTGACTTCCTTCTCGAAATTGGGTTTACTTAGCTGGCCTATATGCCCCAGGTATGTGTCGTTGTCGTTGTCGCTTCAACCAATGGACGTCCACTGCTGGACATATGTCTCACGAAATGATGCCCACAAGGCCCGATCTTGCGCCGCCTGGCTCCAGCGGCTACCAACGACCCTCCTTATATCGTCGGTCCACTTTGTGGGGGGTCATCCTACACTGTGTCGTCCAGTGCGAGGTCGCCATTCCAGCACCTTCCGGCCCCAACGTCCATCGGTTCGTCGGACTATGTGCCCCGCACCTTGCCACTTCAGGTTCGCGATTCGTAGGGTTATGTCGGTGACTTTGGTTCTGCTCCGATCTCCTCATTTCTGATTTGATCGCGTCGAGCAACTCCGAGCACAGCCCTCTCCATCGCACGCTGACTCTGAGCTTTCGAATGAAGCCGGAAATTCCGGAATTTCCTGAACGCTGCTCAACCGAGTTGGTTTCGGCGGTTGACCTCTTTCTAGAAATTGGATGCACCAGCTAGGTAGATCCAGTAGCAGGTTTGTGTACTCGTCAATTTCGAGTGCTAAGTTCTCAATGATGATTGGGTGTGGTGGTACACGGATATAAGGGATAATTTTCGTCTTATCCATGTTCATTTATAAGCCTACTTGTTGAAAAACTCTGCTGTGGCCATCGTCTTTAGTTCACAGTGTATCAAATATTTGGTTTTCCTTACACTTCAAAAGCGCATGATACATCTCTAGTATATGCCCCAAGCATCCCATAATAAAAGTAATTTTGTATATCAAGAGTCATCAACTCATAACGCAAAATCCATCTATCTGCGTCTCGTTATTTTATTACACCGTCATTTTGTGATGGATTTTCCATTTCAGGGCACATCACGTGAAATTATAGCACTGTGAAATTATCTGCATTATACGACATATAAAAGTTCTCGCGAGGCTGAAAGTATTTGGTAGGCAATTTCCATAAGCAGTTTATATTGTACTGGTTTCTGTTAGTGACTTTCTCCGAGTGAATTTCAGACTGGTATTTGATACAACTCTTACAGCGCCATCTATTATAATCCAGGATAAAAACTGGAATACGTCTGGAATCATTTCAGGTCTCGAATACGTCTGCTACAGACTAACGAATGCGGCTCCTGCCTGGTACTCTTTTTGCTCATGGTACCAAGGGGGAGGCTACACATCCACCAGAACAAGTGCCTACGTATGATAGTAGAAGCTCCGAGTTACGTCAAAGATTACGTCATCCACCGTGACACCATGACGCCCTCCATGGAGGGGTTCGCCTGGAAGTTGGCGCGGAGTATGTTCTGCCATGCGGACAACTCACCACACACCCACACCTTCACGGCATTGCCAACCAGCACCCAAAAGTGGCAGGAGCCTCATTGGTCTAGTGGTTAGCATGTTCGACTACAGACATGAGGTCCTGGGTTCGAGTCCCAAGTCAAGCCAATTTAAAAATCAATATTGAGTTTTCTATTATTTCTCAATATTTGCCCGAAGTTGGGACGTTGGCGGTGTGGTCCACCCCCGTGCCTCGGAGAGCACGTTAAGCCGGTGGTGCCGGATTACCGTCACATCGGACTATGAGAGTGAAGGAATAAAGATTGCACTTGAGTACTACACCTGCCAATCCGTAGTGGAGCAGCGTGGTGGGTCTATGCTCTAAAAACCCTCTCTCATACGAGTGAGGAGGCCTGTGCTCAGCAATGGGACATTAATGGGATGGTACTTACTTACTTACTTACCCAAAAGTGGCAAACACTCGGCAACCGCTGACTCCTGAGCTCCTTTCTTTTGCACTGAGAAATGCTTTTACGCACTCACCTCGACCTGAATGGGTCAGGAATGTGGGACTCGGCGAGGGAGAAGGCCTCGCAATATCCACTAAAACCCAGCGGAACCCTCTTCATCTGTAAGTGGGACACCTCGCAAGTCTCGCAGAAAAGGGCCATTTCCGCTCAACACCTCTCACTTGAGGAGCATCGCGCCTACGATGCTCTGAAACGAGAGATTCCCGCCATCTGCTCCTGCATCTGACGTAGGTTATGATGAAGACAGCATCATGGCAATGGCGACACCTAACTTGAAAGTCATTGGATAGACTCAGTCAATTTCGGTTAAAACAGATTACCAAGCATAAAATTGAAGCCTGAGGAAGTTGTCAGGGTAAAGAGGTCTTGCCTTAAGCCCACACCCCTCAACTCCGCACAGTTGAAAAGAACCCAGGATGGTCTGGAATTTCGCTTTCCCATAGAAACTTTAGAATAAATAATATTTACGTTACGTTATTCCCTGTAACTTCTGAAAGTTACGACAGTTGTCTTTCAAGGGGAAAATGGACTCATCTAATTGTAGGAGCTTTTTCATGACCCTCTAATATTAACTAAGTTCATTTCTTAAAGCTCTGCCACTATATACCTCTGTCAATCTCTCTCTCTCGCTCTCTCTAGCTTTCTTTGGAGGCACGAGAATGGTGTAAACATTTGAGTTGGTACAGTAACAACTATATGATAACTACCTAGCTTTACTAGTAGAGGTCCCTGGCTCGATTTCGGCGATTAGGGCGAATTTATATAATTGTATTTTCTTTTTTGAGTCTAGACTGGATGCAGGCTTCAGCCGTGGCTAGTTACCATCCTACCAGCAAAGGATATCGCCAAGTATAGAGATTTGTGTTCCGGTACGATGCTGTGTAGAAACAATAATAGGTGAATTGCCTCTTACCAGATTAGCGCGCTTCCATCTTAGACTGAGCATCCATCACAATTTTGAGCTTGAGCTGGTAAAACCGAGGGAAACAACTTGTTAAAATAACGACAGAATTTATAAAGGATTTGACCCAATTTAAAATGTTAACCGGGATTTCTAAATAAACAATTTGATCGCTGGGTTGATACTTTAAATATGTACATACATTTGCTGAGCAAGAGAGGAACAGACATAAAATCAGGACTGAATCCACGTTATCAAGGATACGGGACCTGCAGGACTCATCCGGTCCGGACAAATAATCAGTTATTGTAGGTGAACCATTCTTTCAGTGGTCCTCGTCCATTATAAATCTTTACATAGTATAAAGTCTCTTCCGCAAACGTGTCCCTTATATCAGCAAATATATCCTTGTGTCCCCTTTAAACTACTTAACAGGTTTTAATGCAGTTTGTGTTGATATTATAGTAGAGAAAAGTGAAAAAATACAAAAACTTGTAAAGTGATGTCGTAACAAACGCATTTATAAAGATAAATAAAAGGTATAAATTTATCTCTAAAGGATAACCTACAGTGACCATTTTTAATTCTAACATATTACAAAAAGCATGTGTTATTTAGCAAGCAATTTTATACAGTATTATTCCTTATCCAATTAAATACATTACGTAAGTTGTATATTTCATGTAGATCAAAACTGTCATCTGTCATTACATTGAAATCTTAGAAGATATCACAATTTTCCACACTTATTATGTACAGAAAGAGTGCACAATAATATGTTTTTCAAAATTATGCATTAAAATATATTAAATCAATAAAAAACACATTACATATTTGCGTATCTGTCAATCACTGACAATTATGTCAAACGTCATAAGGTTACATTAAAAAGTTTATATTGTAAAAGCATCAAGGAGGTTGGATTAAAAAAGTTAATATGGTGGTTGAGTTTACTTAAAGTTTCTGATGTTTTACGTAACTTTGTTTTTTGTTTCATTTACAAGAACCTTCTTCTGACTATGACAAACAGAACAACGGCAGAATTATTGAAATTGGTCCAGCCCTGCACACGTGATGCCGTGACAGGAAAGCAGGGACTGATTTTTATATAAATAAATTGTTGCAACAACTTTTTTGAGTATAGTCTTTGATAAACCGGTAGCCGCTAGAGTTATTTATATATGTTATTGTAAGTGCTTTATTGGTATAGTCTTATTCTACTTACCCAAACATCGCACATCGAGTCACTGGTGATCCTACATCACCTCACAAACGACCACCACTTCGCTTTACTAGTGACCCCCATCGCTTTAATAGAACCATTTTACCCATTGACCAGTACATATACATCACGCCTCGTTCCCATAGGCGTAGGCAGAGACCAAGTCCTTCCGATTGCCACGATCCTTTCATATCTCCTTCGCTTCTTTCATTTTTCATTAAACCTTTAAACAAGTTCGTCGGTTTAGAGTACCAATGACCAGGATTAGATCCAAGAACGCACGCCTTGCTCTTCCCCTACCAACTTTCCCATTCGCTCTTGACCCATAAATCCTTTTAGTCAGTCTCCTTTCATTGATTCTCTCTAGGTGTCCAAACCATCTAAGCATACCTTTCTCAATTTTAGTTACATCTTCTTTTATACCACAACGTTCTCTTATCACACTATTTCTTACTTTGTCACTCAATTTTAATCCACTCATACTTCTCAACGCTCTCATGTCTGCCGCATTTATTTTACCTTTATGCTTTTTCTGCCATTCCCCACTTTCACTACCATACATAAGTATTGGCACCAACACTCCTCCATGCCCAGCTAGTCTGGCCATTTGAAACACCAACTGGCAATTCATAAAGACATTCATATACAGCAAATAAAGATCATTTCTGTTTCTAAACTGTATTTTCAAACTAAAACTTAACTCAAAGCCATGGCTACAGTACACGTAGCTGAATTCAAGGAATAAATGTACGCGTATCAGGATAAAAGTAATTCGGGGCGGTAACTAGATGGGCACCGCCGGTTCATATCGAAATATGAAACGATGCATTGTTGCCAATATGCTACGGAAAATACAAGTATACCTACATGTTGTGTAATTTGAACTTTTCCAATTTGTTCTCCGTTTGATATTCACCCTATGTATAAATAAAGGCATGTTTTTTTTTAACACTATATATAACTTAATTTATAAACCAAAGATATTTTTCATACTAAGTTGGCATATGAAAGCCATGATGGCCTAATGGTGCGTAATTATGAGCAGGCACCGTTCATTCAGTGAAGAGTGGAGAACCGTGGCCACCTTCTGCTAAACTCTTTTAACTGAAGGCACATGAGACACAGCGAGGACACTCTTCTACTCCAGCACAGGAAATTGGAAGGTAGAAGGCGTAGATTTACGCTTCTCCTGCCTCCTTCTTAATTTTCCCTGTCGAAACTTCCGGAGTACCAGGATAGACTGCGTCTACTAATGAAGTGGAAACCGTCCTAGTATGTCCCAAGGGCATATATTTAAAGTAGCTAAGTGGGTGCTCATCCAAAACGTGAACTCCAGAAGAACTGCAACCAACATGGAATCTTCCAGCCTCAGCTAATACTTTTGCCACAGCAATGGGGCACCGCATTACGGCAGAGTCCATCCCTTGCACCCCGCGATGAATGTTCCCAACCCCAATTGTCTCTACCAGACACTACCCTGTTGGGCCTATATATTGCCTTTACTATTTTTTCCTCGGTTTGTAAGCACAGACCATATCGGCCACCCCTCTCAAAGCTACCCTCAATTTTGCCTCTAGAGCCTCTGCGTGCTCCACTGCCTGCTCTTTGGAGAGCTCCGAAAATCCAGTACCAGTCACAGAGCAACGAACCTTGAAACCATCCTGCAGATTGACCACGCCTTGTTCTCATTTCAAGACCTGTGCATAAGTTACTCTCTTTTGAATTGCTTCAGGTAACAATTTCACAATGACCGCAGCAGTACTGGGCTACACCAGTTTGGGCTTCATTGACGGATGCTAGACTGCTCTTGGAGCTACAACAGCCTGGACCCTCCGTGTCCAACAGAGAGTCCCACACTCCTGACATTATGGTCGGGGTGCATTTCATTTCCGTGCGAAAAACAAAAAAAAAAGGGTAGACTGTGTCTGCCGTTCCTCTGGTGCTCCACTAAGGGATGTGGAGGGTATCGCTGGGTTTTGGTAAATATACTCCCGATAAGACTTTAGGTCTGACCGGGGTGCGTAAAGGCATTGTCCAGCGCAAAAAAAGGCAGGCATAGTTAATTTTCTCCTAAAATTAAACTTACGTAATTAATTGTACCTTTTAATCCATTAATGTGCTTTCCTATGCGGTTGTGTGAGGGAACTTGCATATTCCGGGAGTAATTATGGGTTATGTGTAACCTGTGCCCAGCAGTGGGACGTTATTAAGCTACTTACCTTGTGTTTGCAGTAAGATGGAATTTAACAGACTGCTTGCTTCGATGACAGAGATCCAGAGTTTGACTCAAGGCAGCGCAAATTTAGGAATCTGAGTCCGGAGTGGAATGTTGCAAAGACGTGCCGCTAAGTAAAACAAATTCGGTTTCAACGACCTGATCTGTTTGGCATTGGTGTTAGCTGCCATATCGATGGAATCTGATGCAATTTAAGTTACGGAGACGATATCATTTTGCTTAGACCCTCGATAAAAGGTCTTCATAAGTTAGTTTCTATTTGGCCTCAAATATTATGTGTGCAAATCTTTCGTTATGGTTGAGGTTAGGTTAGGATAGAGCATCCCCTGCTGGTATATGGTTCACCAATTCGGGGTTTTCAGCTATTTCGGTATCATTAATTCTCATCAAGTGAGATCACAATCAAATGCTTATCTGTGTGAAAGAAAGAGAAGATCTCTCTTTTATACCATTTTTTGGCCCATTTGATTCTTATAACTTTTAAGGTGTATTTTTTTGCAGTTGTCTTCAATTTATAACCTAATGAATATTTTTTAAATAAATACAAAAAGAATTGGAATCTTGCGTAACACCACTACACCTGCATTAATGCAACCTGCGAATGATACCTTTTGATTATTGTTTGGTGTTATAGCTTTTCCTGTGCCAGACTGTCACAATTTACTTCGCCAGTGTCACGTAGAAGTAGAAGACGCGCATACAAAGTCCATTTACGTAAAGGTAACTTATATTGTATTTTTATTTTTTGGAAACAAATAGTATATATAAAATATTTTATTAATTCTCATATATTAATAGTGAGAATTACAAAATTTACGAAATACTAGCATTACAAGAGAGTTAATATGAAGTATTTCGAAATAAAATAAAATATTTATTTTTATTATAGGACTTTCAGATTGAAATAGTGCATTCGTTTCGCTTCGTCGCTTCAACCGATGGACGTCCACTGCTGGACATAGGTCTCACGAAATGATGCCCTACAAGGCCCGATCTTGTAGAAATAATACCAAAACAGATTTTATAATGTTTTTTAAATAAGTGGATTTTTTCACTTCAGTAAGAACATCAGCTTTAATACATACTTTATCGTAACAAATTAATATACAATGAGTGACCAATTTGAATCAACTAAGATATTTTGCGCTTTCTTAATCAAATCTCCTGGACTTCGGTTTCTCTTGAAACGGTATAATGTTGATAATTACGGTTGTTATTTTCGAGCATATGACAGGATATTCTTAGGGCGAGTCAGTCGAATTATAAGTTGCAGTCAATGACAGACAGACTACATGTGGATTCTTCTGCAACATTTTCGTAAAATAAGTACATAGCTGTTCCCGTAAATATGCTCTGAAATGCTTATACTAGCTTATTAGTGAACGTCTGCCTCACAAGTGACCACTAGAGACTAGGTTGAAGCATGCCTAAAATTTGTCTTTTAATGAACCCAACTAAAGAGTGCAGTGAAAAATTAAATATATATAACTGTTTACGAAGCCATAATTAGACAAAATATTACAGATTCATTTAGCAATACAGTCTTGACCGATATCCGACTAGGTGAGCTGATGATTTTTATAAGGATCAATGAACACAATACACAGTGTCCTCAAGCAAAACTGTTAAAAGGAAAAAACACGTTTTATCAGGTTAGCTATCAACCATCTTGATCACGCCGGCCGTGACCCTGTCATGAGAGGCTACCAAAGATCACCAGGGCCCATAGTGGTGAAGGTAGCCTTGTTCACTGTAGACGGCGTGAGGAGAAATTATACGAGAGATTCCAGAGGGGTCGAACAGAATTAGTGAATTTTGCGCCTACCTGGTCTCCCGGCGCCTATCTCCTCGACGGTGACGAGCCCTGGCATATGAATGAAATGTGGTTGTGTTTTTTGTATGTGCGTCTCTGTGGAATGTGTGTTTAACCTGCTAAGGCGTCGCGTTAGGCTGGTGTCAGCGACGCCGGTCTTCTATTCCACTCCAAAGACACAGGGGCAACAGGAAAACAGGAGGAAAATCCAACTGCGGCCACCGGGTGTGCGAAATAACCTAGCCGCGCTCTGCCTGCCGCACTAAGTTGTGGGGCTACGATAGGGCTTCGAAACGCGACGTCTAACCATCGGCACCAAACCAAAACGGGTGAATTACCGCACTTTCCCGACAAATCAAGGCAAAACCCCACGAGACCGGCGTTTTGTGTCCGTCACGAAAACGCGTCGAGGTTGACAACCCGGCTAGGCTTCTTACGACTACAGACTACCGATCATCTTTAGACTATATTGCTCTATGCTCATAGAGCAACGTGGAGGCGCCCTCTCGTGTCGTATACGGACGCCTCCCAATAAACCAGTGCATTGGTATATCGGATGGCCTGCAGATGGCGACAGTACGCCGCTTCCGAGATAACGATGCTTAGCGCCATCTGGCGCGAACACATCTTATACTACAGTTTGAGTTAAGAATGCATTGTTGCATTTTGAAAATAGAGGATATCCACAACTGCGGGCCAGAAGATCTTTGCGCATCTCTTGCCTGAATGGTTGTGACATGCAATGTGTGAGGTTTCAAAAAGTAATGTACCCACTGGTGCCCTTGTTGAAAGAATCCTATTGGGTTTTGGATTGTATTCTGTTACTCAGCAGATCCCACACTCCTATTTGAAGTTATAACTTTTAGCAGCGGTACGCTAATGGGTTTCCCACCAAAATAAATAGACGTACCGCCAAGCAAAAGATTTGTGTTCCGGTTCTGTGTAGAAACTATAAGAGGTAAATTGCTTCTTAGCAGATAAGCCTGCTTCTATATAAGAATGTATCATTTGTACCCTAGGCCTAAACCAAGAGATTTAAAACCTAGGACTTTTCTTTTGTCGTTACTTCCATCTTTGAAACCATTTGGATACCGCAATGCTGTTTCAGGCAGTTAAGAACAAAGGGCTTCTATATGTTTATACTAGAGGGCATAATAAGCACATTTAAAACACCAAAGTATTACCCAGTTAATGTGACTTCTTTATAAATATTAAATATATACAAAAACACCCTAAATGCAGAATGAAATACATATTTTCTTGGTATATTAAAGCATTTCTATTGTGTCCGCTAGTTGCGCAGCGATAACTTATGACGCATGCGTAAAATGATTCCCTTTTTTTTTCAACGTCTCTGAAATTCATGAATGGCGCTAGTCCACAACTAGACGTCTATATAATAAAATTTATTATTTAATGTTTGAAAATGTTACATCAAATCATTTTTAATAACAGTAACGAGGAAATTAGGTAGTGTTGTGATTAGGAAGCGCTGCGCTTTCCTGTTAAATATTGACAATAAGAAACGTAAGTAGATTTTAAAAGATTCACCTTCTTTTCGTTCTATTTTTAAAAAGTATTTTCAAATGCGTTTTAAACTTGGATACGGTCCCTTTACAATATAATGTTTTTAATTGAAACGCTATAATTTCAATGAAATCAAAACTGCGGTAATTTTATCGATTTGACACTTTACCCCAATTCAATGTTGTGAATCGTTTCTATGCGAAGTTTTATGTAAGACATCAATTAAATGTATGTAAATGTGTCGGTTGCGCCATAATTCACTAGGTATACTTTACTTTTTTAATTGCAGATTGCATATTGTAAATTAAATGAAGGTTAAAATTAAAATTTTATTAGTATTAGTTAAAATTCTATAGAAGAATTTAATTATTAAAGTTTTCCAATCTTTTGAACACTTTTATTTATGTTGTAAAAACTCGTCTACAGATTAAAAATTATATTATAATATGTACACATTTAATCATTTTTTTTTTATACTGTAATAATAAATACTAGCAATACAGATTAAAAAATATACAGGTGCTTTTTGCCTTCCAAAAATGTTAAGCCAAGCGCGCATATTGTCTAATAATACATAAATTCTTAATGCCTACGTGTTGCAACGTTTTACTTTGACACTCGTTTCTTAAATACGAAGAACATTTAGGTCAAGGACGACATAAAGAATTTTCATGCGTTTTAAATAGATTATTTAAATGGTATACACAAGTTTTGGTTTGACACTTGAAAACAGCACTTGCTAAAGTATATAATTAGTAACAATAAAAACGTTATTTTGGGACATTAAATCGAATACAAATATATTGCAAGGGCCCCTGTACAAGGTGGACACTCGTGTTTCTAGGTGTCCCTTTCATCCACCAAGGCATTCAAATCAAATAACAATATAGGAAAAATAATACCAAAAATAAAAGCTAAAAAGTTATACATAAGCATGTGTGAGTAGGTGAGTGTTATGGGTGGAAGTGTGAGTGGTGCGTGGGTCTGGGTGTATGTTAAGTATGGGAGTTATTGCATGTATTCAATAACTGTAACTCTTCCGATATCATATGTCTTATAACTAATATTTTATCAAGTTATTCGATACTGAAAAGTTATTGTTTCATAGACATAGGTACGAGGTATTTATATCACAGATTTAGTTAATACATACAAAAAACATATGATAGACGCTTACCATTAAATAGAAGTTATTAAATAAAGGTAAGTAGCAGCCCATTAACTTCCCACTGCGGGTCACAGCCATCCTCACTCATAGGTGAGAGAGTTATTAGAGCATAAACCTACCACGCTGCTCTACTGCGGGTTGGCAGGCATAATACACAAGTGCGCTCCTATTCCTTCACTCTCATAGTTGGGTGTGATGGCAATTCGGCAGGGCCTGAGAGAGATCAGGCGCAGGACCGATGGCTTAACGTTGTCTCCAAGGCATGGGAGTGGTTCACACCGTCAACTCCTCATCTTCGGGCAAATATTAAGAAAATCATAATAGAAAACTCAATAACCATTTTTTAATTGGTGCGACCCGGTACTCGAACCCAGGACCTCATGTTTGTGGTCGAACATGCTAACCACTAGACCAATGAGGCAGTTTTAAGTATTAGATAACAATCTCAACCTTTTTTAATAATTTAAAGCTAATGAAACTTAATTAAAAGTACATGTATATTTTAAGACTATTTCTAGGGCCAGTTGGTTGGAATAAACATTACCTGTTCATTAGAAAATATAATCCTTATAGATTTGCCAAACATGTATTTTCGATTGAATTTTATAATATTTAATATTTATCGCATTAGTATGCGTACTCCATTTTTCTATCATACTACTTCTTTACCAGTTTAAATTATAATAATACTGAAGCACTCCATTGTAAAATATTGACAGTAGCAAATAACGGCTATGTTAGTTAATTATCCATTGCTTAGTGTAGGTACATGTGATGTCTATTAATGTGTGTGGTGTGTGTCACACACGCACTCCCACACGAGTGTGCGTGTGTGTATATTGATGTAAGTATTATAATAAAATAGAAACAAACAATGATAACCATTCCACTGCTACACAGATTAAGTTAACTAGACCATTTACTAATATAACGTAATATATATGTAAGTAAACGTGAAAGGGGTTCGTTATTTTCTTTTGTAAAAGAGGCTAAATGAAATACTTTATAGAATAATTTTAATTCTAGTATTAAACAATGTCGAGTAGTCCATTTCCGTATACCTGTGAACTATGTGGCGCGGAAGGTCTCACGGACGAAGGTATGAGGTCCCATACGTTAGAGGCCCATGTAGCAGGTCGTCCAGATTGCCCTTTCTGCGACTGTACTGTACCACAACCCCAGCTCATCAGTCATGTACAAAGGGCACATCTACACTATTTAACACCGGAAAGAGAATTGATGGCATTCATAGATGATCAAAGTCCAAGGTAAGAATAAGTCATTACGCTCTCTAAAATAGATAACCTTTTATTTCGTTTCATCACGCATAGCTACACAACTAAATCTTTAATGTTTTTTCTCTTTAGCGTTCTAGTGTTATAATTAAAATAATAAAGTAAATACCTACGCAAATTTAGAAGTATTGGTTGTCTGTAGAGTAAGTTTATATGACGATAATTTTATTTGATACATCATAAGAAAGCATTGATGAAAAAAATTTGTTGTAAGCTACAATAGACATTACATTAATTTTTCATTTCATTTTATAAATAGTTGACAAAACACGTATTGATTGTGTGCTATAGTAATTAAAAGTGCATTCACTCTAATAAGACATTTTAACTACTCTTAAGCATCAAGGTACACCGTAATAACATATTAAACTCTAGATAATCAAACAAAAACTTGAAAAAAAAAATCTTGATAGTTGTATCTTATAAATCTACGTTATCTGACGTTTTTAATTTCTCTTTTCAAGTTCAACGTATCGTTACAGTTTTGATGACGACTCTAAAATGACGACAGATAGCTGTAGCTACAATACTCCTGGGTCAATAAATGGCTGGCACAGTCCGGACACCACGTCATCATACCACAATGGTGCTATATCGAAAAACTCTTACTACAACGGTTTCCAAGAGAAAGATAATTATCACAACAAGAGCGAAAGGGACGACGAAAAATATTCGCGGTCACCTAAAAACATTAACCTGACTAATGGATTGAAGAATATTCATATCAATAATGGTGTTATACCAAAAAAGAACTGCAGTAAAGAGAACTCCATCGAGCGTGATATTATTAATGGACACGATAAAAAAGGTTGGCCTTATGTAAATTACTAAGCATCGACATAGTTTCAGGCTCATTTAAATATCTATGATGGACTAGCGGAAAGAACAGTATTATTTTTCCTTTTTATACTACCGACATTGATCGCACTTCGCGGTTATTTATTGTTGAAAAGTATTGATGTGGATTCTCGCTCCTTCTTTATAAATACTTTACTGTTATTATACGTTTACATTTTGTTAGATTCATCTTACATTTGTTTTGTGCAAATGATTAAGATCATTATTAGGTATAATATCCAATTATGTACAAAGTAAATCGGGGCTTAACTTGAAAGCTAAAACGATATAGGAAATAAACATATATATCCTCGACATATCTCGACTACTATACTACGTCTTAATTTCGTAAAATCTATTTACTGAGCACTACTTAGTTCAATAAAGGCTAACCACTGAAGATTTTATATTAGACATTTTAAAACAAATAACACTAAGTATTTTTGACAAGTATTGCTTATATATATTTGGTAAGTAGTAATCTATTAACGTTCCACTGCTGGTCACAGGACTATGGCCTTACTTATAAAGTTGTCAGTACATAAATCCATGCCCCTGCTTCACTACGGTTTAGTGGAATAAACATACCCAAGAATTAATCACCGGATATACTTATTACCTCACAATTTTCCCTTCATAGAAAAGTACAGTAACAGCTTTTAAACCACGCTTAAGCACGTAAATTTATAACGAAAAATTAGTAGTGCTTACCTATATCATACGAATCCCTTACTTGTAAAGAGAGTCCAAGCTTCTGAACATTATAGTAATTATGAAATATATTTCTTAGCATTTTCAAAATAGAAATTAGCGGCTCAGTTTTAAAATAAGTTAAGTAGCTTTTGATATTTTCTAGGTATTCATACAAGCTCCAACCATAACAGTAATGAAAATTCTCCAAATAAGAATAAGGTAAATTTACTTTTAGTCGAAATATAATTTAAATAACCTTATTTATTATTAAACATTTATATTTATTTTAATCATTTCAGCTTTCTATGGCAAGTGCAGGTCAAGGTTCTCCTCTTAGATCACAATTAGCTTTAAAGCTGAAATCTAATACGCCTAAAAAAGCTGCTCCAACTCCAAGCCCTACAGTTCAGGTAAAATCGAAATTTTCTATAAATAGTATAATTTAATATTTCATATTATACCTATTTTTCTTAGCAAAAACAAATTCAGGATATTTTATTTCAATGAATAAGAGTACGCGCTTGTACTATTGGATCTTTCTGTTATTTGCGAATGGATTCTTGATGTGTTGAGTTGTTTATGACTAGAAACAACCTACCGCGATTTTTCCATTTAATTTCATGAACGGCGTTTTTAGGAATACATTGAATATTTAAAACTTTATCTGTTTTATATTCCTTATCTGTCGCCAACACTAATCATCTCTTTATAAACTGTGTGTCAGTACATACACTTATGCATGTGTGGCTGTATGTGAGAAAGATTTGCCTTTCCCGCTAATGAGATCAATTAAAAAATAATTTAAGTGACAGCTTCTGATCTTATGTTAAAAATGACATGAAACATTTGATTTAATGGCGGCAAAATTTATGCGAATATTGTATTTAAATTTTACATGTTCTTTTCTGTTATCTGTAAATAATATTTCAATAAAATCAAATTTTAGTGTCTTTTATGTGAATTTAAATCGACATGCCCGAGAAAACTGGAGGAACACATAAACAGAGCCCACTTCGATCTCACATCGCCTTCTCTTATGGGTAATGCGAATGAAAACTCCAATACCACGGCTAACGTTACCCTGGGACTTAGTAACGCAACTTTAACGCTAGAAAATCCTACACTGGCTTTAAGTGCTATGGCAATGTCTCCTGGACCCCATGGATCGAGTTTCCAATGCCCTATCTGTGAAAGGGAGTTTGCCAATGGGTCTGATGTAGAAGTTCATGTAAACGTTGAGCACCGCGATATATTGAGCCCTCAGAAATCTGTAAGTATATATTTTTAGATAGCTAAAATTTACCTGCATACAATATGTGGTTCACATGATATAATTAGTTGATACAATTAATTAGAAATTACAATTAATTGATACAATACCTATGATCAAGCAGCACTTCGAGAGCCGGTCAAAGTCCAGTCAAGAGCTAGACTGCCATTCAGGCATTCTGCCATTGTTCAGGCAAATCCCCCAGGGATTTGCCACAACAAACATTCAAAGCATTTTAAAAAATCCCAATCATACATATTCAGTCATAAATTTAAAATATTATTGAATTCTTGCTATTTAGTGATAAGACTGCCCCATAGCACACTAAATCTATTTTGATTTCTGTTCCTTTTTATGGTACTTGATTAATGGTACCTCTATCTAAGTAAGCTCATTATTAAATATATCATCTTCTTGGGATTCAAATGAACATATTTGAGTAAATATTCATTAGACAGAAATAAATAGTATTGAATGCTTAAAAAAATTATACAAACTTTATGTTATTTGCTTTGCAAACACTCCTTTTCTATTGTCTTAGGACCAAACCGACAATGCATCCTGTGAAGATATTGTAATGATGGAAGAGAGTCCTGTTAGCAACTGTCCTGTTTGTTGTCAGCCTTTACCACTGTCACAAAATGAATTGGTAATATAATTTTATGAAATAAAATGATATCTTTTTGAAAACAATTTTTTATATATGCAGCCTTAAAATTATGTTGTTTTGTTGGCAACACTTTTGCATGGTGAAAGTCGTAGTATAAAAGCAGTTATGTATCATATTTAGGATGAAATATAAGCAAAATAGATGAACTTTCTGACTGAATTGATTTACTATTTGGTAAAGAATTTACCAATGGTTTTGAAAGCAAGACTCTGAGCAGTTACACTTTAAAATATATTTTTAACATATTTCTCAATATTTTGTGGTTGCAAATTCAGCACTGACTGTGGTATCTTGTTACAAATGGTTTCTGAATGTTCTTCACTCTAAGATGTGCATTACAAGTTTTAATTTTTTGAAGTAAAACAACAACACATTTTTTTATGCTAGTTCATTTGAAGGGTTAGGTAGTTTTAATTTTTACAAATCACATGTGGCATTTTAAATTGCCACACTTTTTAATAATTTAATATACTATTTTTCAAACAATATAAAACTAAAATATTTCATAAATTCTCTTCTCTAAATTTTGAATTTAAAAACAAAATTTAATTCATAATTTCTAGTATTTACCAAAACACTTGGCATTTTTATTTACAATTTGTCATTTGAGATTTCAATAAATTATTGTTCAATATTCATTTTTGACACTTTTAATGTTTTAATGAACATTAAATACAGTAAATTCCTCACATATCTTCCTTTTTCCCTACCCTCGGAGTCTCGGGAATCTAAAGTTTTAGATTTGTATAAATAAAACTTAAAAATTGGTTTTCCAAAGAAGTTTCATTTCTCACATGTATACTTTGAACACACACACTTTTAATTTTTTTTTTATTGTGTATTTCTCCCTTTTTGCTGTTAAGTAGACATATTATTATGGACATATAATATTTTATACAATATATATGAAAATGAAATTCTTTTCAGATTGAGCACATAGAAGAGCACTTTGAAAGGGGCGAAGATGGTGGTGCAGCTACATTAACTGCAGCCGAAAGAGAGGCCCAAAAAAACAGAGAAGAACATGAATTTCAACTACTAAGGGTATGAAACTTATAAATTTTTTTATGGCTCTTTAAAATTATATTTCAATCACTGCAACATACAAACAAACTTTAAAAAATATTTTGTTTTAAGTATATAATTATATGTAAAGGCCTAAATATTATGCTTTAAAATATATAAACACACAAAAATATTTAAGTTAATATTAATAAGGAGATTAAAAGATTAATTTCTAACTGTTTCATAACAATTACTTTATTTAGGACTAAAAAAATAATTTTTAGTATTTTTTCTTTTTCTATTTATTTATTGTGTACCTATAAGGTATGTGTTTTATATGAATGTATATCCTTAGCATATTCATCTCTCTGTGCCTTCATCTCATATTTTATAAAATGCTTTCGCATTCTGGGATTCCTTGAAGAAATCTTTCTAAAGATAAGATATCCTATGTACATATACTCATTTTAATATGTTTTTATTGTCTTATTTTCGTTCATAAATATATAAAGGAAGAGACATTGTATATGTGATTGGATGTGTGACTGTTTGTTCTATATCAATTTTGTTTGTGTATTGCATTCTCTGTAGCTTGCCAAATGAGTCTTATATTCTAAAACCCTTTATCCTATGATTGAGACAGCCTGTGTCCAGCAATGGGATGTCAATCAGCTGCTACTTAACTTACTTTTACATATTTTTATGGACTGGATTTCAAAATTTATCCCTACAATGATCTGGGTTTGTCCAAGCAAAGAGAGGATCAGGAACTATATGGGTATCCTGAGGAACAACAAATGTATATATAAAATAAAATTACAGGCCCAGTATGGTATGGAAGAAGATGAGGAAGGTTACACCAGTCGTGCTGCTAGTAGTCTGAAACGTGCTGTCTACAGTGGAGCCTTATCCGTAGCTGGCTACTATGAACGGAGTGTAGGACTTAAAAAGGCCTCAGCTCAGGGCTTAGACGCTGGTTGCTCAAAGACTAATGGTATGATTTATTACCATATCACTAATATCATACAACTGCACTTTTATTTGAAGAATATATATGAACCAACAGTCCATGTTCTGTTGTTAGTTTTAAGTTTGTGACGTAATCAGATATATTTCTTATTTTTGCTATTTTAAGAGATTATAAATATAGCCTATAAATGTATTTAGTTTGTGCTAATTGTTAAAATTGAATACTAATATAGAAATTTAAAAATAAACTAACATAGGTGATCTGTGATGCTTTCACTTATAAAGAAACACTAAAGGATTTGTTTATTTTTTATATGATCAATTTATTTATGGACAGCCACCAGCTGCTACATCAATATTCATGCAATGTTTGGCATAAAAAATTTAAATGCGATAAATTTTACTTTATTATTCGTAAACTCCACATAAATTATTATTATTATTATATGTAAAAAAAATAAAGACTATAATAAGAAAATTAAAATATAGACATGATTAAACAAATCAATATTTACAATTCATTAACCAAAGCTACTTAGACCAAAGTGACTAAAAACTATCAACGTTTGGTCGCCATGTTTGTGACGTCACAATGTAATATGCTCGTCGGCGTGTTTTCTTCGGTAATAACATAAAAATAGTTTTTTTATTTATTTGAAAAAATGTTTCAAAAAGCCAATTCCCATAGCAGTAGGCAGAGACTACGTCCTTCCACTTGCCACTTCCTTGCATATCTCCTTCGCTTCTTTCATTCTCATTAAATCTTCCATACAACTTCGTCGGTTTAGAGTACTCTTGACCTGGTCATTATTTAAAATGTCCTGGGTTTGGTCCAGAAATGTTCGTCTTAGTCTTTCCCTTCCAACTATTCCAGTCACTCTACGTGCCTAAACCATCTAAGGATACCTTTCTCAATTTTAGTCGCTACGTCTTCACATCACACTATTTGTTACTTGGTTTCAATCCACTCATACTTCCAAAACGCTCTCACCTCTGCCGCATTTATTTTACTTTTGTGATTCTTCTGCCATACCCAACTTTCACTACCATACATAAGTGTTGGCGCCAACACTCCAGCAGTCTAGCCCTTTGAGACACCATCTGGCTATTCATAAAGGTGTGCAGAGCACCATTTACCATATTCCCTGCATTCACTCTCCTTTTAATATCACTGTCACGTGTTCCATTATTTGTAAATTTAGATTAGTTCCCTGTCTATCAAAATATTGCTATAATTATCTAAATTTACTCAAAATGGAACATGTGAAAGTGATATTAAGAGGAGTTCTATTAGGCGGCACATTAAAGATGAATCTAGATACATATCTTTTACTCGCAGGTATCCTAGAGAGGATAGCTCAATTAAACGCTCAGAATGCCAGTATAGCTAAGACGTACCTGTGTAGTGCCGTCGACCACTACGCCAGTACCTACGGGGACCGCGGATGGGGTTGCGGCTATAGGTGAGAATACTTACATTTTTTTCTCATTACTTTTCAGTTTTAACTTCGATAAATACTTTATACAGTAGTCAGGATTACTACCTAAAGATCGTGTCTTTAGAATAAGGGTCTTTTACTAACGTGATCATAACACGATTGCGTCTTTTATTTTGCCTATTTACATAAAGTTTATTGCGCTTTCATAGACTTAGAAAAGGCCTATGATCGAGTGGTGAGGAATGAGCTGTGGTCAACGTTATCTACGTATGGGGTGAGCGGTTTTCTGATCCAAGCATTGAAGTCTTTCTATGAGGGTTCTAGTGCTTGTGTCAGAATAAACGGGGCGTCCACGGAGTGGTTTCCTGTCGAAATAGGTGTTCGACAGCGATGTGTTGCGTCACCATGGCATGTATGGGCTAAAAATGAATGAATTACTCATCAAATGTTTGCTTTATGCTGATGATCAAATAATACTTGCGTCATCCGCTAATGAGCTACAGGAGATGGTAAATATTATGAATAAAGCTTTGAAAGGGAAAGGAATGAAAGTGAATGTAAACAAAACGAAAGTCATGCTTTTTGAACGAGATGAATCTATGATGAATGGCAATATTTTGATAGATGGGGAACAAGTGGAAGAGGTGAAAGAATTTGTATACTTGGGATCTAAATTTACAAAAGATGGAACATGTGAAAGTGATATCGAAAGGAGAGTGAATGCAGGGAATATGGTAA
>JACTOM010000282.1:1012658-1089643 GCA_015832385.1 Elymnias hypermnestra | reverse complement strand
TAATTTGAATTGAAATATATTAAACTAACATGATATTGTAATGATGATGATAACAAAAAAAACAGAATACCCGACTGAGTTTGTTGTGGGCTCTTCTCGGATCGGGGCGCGAAGGAACCCTCGTAACTTTAGATTTTAAGTCGTTCTGGAGTATCATCATCAGACGTACATTAGAATTAGAGTGTGGAAAGGAAAAGAAAAAACAAAAATTTGACGATTCAAAAGTGCTGTAATATGCCTACTTGAATAAAGATATTTTGATTTGATTTGATTTGATTCATTGTATGGTGCAGGAATATGCAAATGGTGCTGTCGTCGCTTGTGCGCCACCCTCCGTATGCTGCTCTGCTGAGTGGCGTTACGGAACGTGAGTGCGAGTGCGTGCCTTCTATACCGAGTCTGCAGCTGCTAGTGGAAAGGGCCTGGCAGCTGGGCTTCGACACACAGGTACCTTGCAGCCTCCAAAAACAGCTAGAACCATAGAAAATAGTGTTGGTGTATCAAAAACATTGTAATCCCTTTTCCCCAGGGTTCAGAACAATTAGGGTGCAAATTACACAATACGAGAAAGTGGATTGGTGCTTGTGAAGTAGTCACAGTGTTGTCTTCACTTAGGATAAGGTATGTGTAATAAATAAAAATCTTTATTTCAGGTATATTGTATAAGTGGACCGAGATCCTTTATCTGTATAGTGTAATTGCTGTTGGTCTTTCAAGTAAATTTTATTGTTGATCTTTTGTAGGGAAGTCCAAAAGGATGCCATATTTGCTTTGTACCTTATGCTATACTTCGTTACCGTCAAAAGATTTGATCCTCCTTCTCCTCCTTCAGTCGTTTTCCCATGTCTCAAAGTCCAGACGCCATTTGTTTCTCTTTTCGGCGACATGTGCCTTACATTATAGACTAACGCATTGGGCAGCGACCGGTTGCTCTTTTGCCATCTTGTTTTTACCAGCTTTTAAATTTTATCACATTATTTCTTCATAACGTCATCAACTCGACGTTAAAAATGATGTCCTATTGGGACGACTACAACTTAGTAGAGTTCAATGCAGCCAAAACATAAAAGTGTTTATTCACTGCCAAAAAAGTACCCTTCCCTTTACTCCTACTTTCCAGAATGATCCTGTACCGATTGCCGACAGCATTGATCTCCTTGGTATAAATTTATCATCCACTCTTAACTTCCGGATGTGCATCGGAATCAGGTCAAGCAATACTTCACACCAAAACACTTTCGGTGCTTTATCAAGCACAAGTTCGATCGTGCTTGGAGTATTGAAGCCACCTTTGGGACGATTCGGCCAAGTATTAACTAGATGCCTTGGATTCGGTGAATCGCTGTGCTCGGAGAATCATAGACGATAGAAAACTCGATCGAGGCATGGGAAGTCTGCAGCATCGACGAAGCGTTGCCTGTCTGTCGGTATTCTACAGGAGATATTTCTGAGAGTGTGTGCAGCAACTATATGACCTCCGTCGCCCTTTTACTACAGAACATCTAGATATAAAAGCTACTGGCATCCCACGCGACCGCATAAAACGGTTTTGACCAATTGTTTCTAATCCGCACCACAAAGGAAGGGAATGCCTTACCAGCCTCCGTATTCCCAGTCTCCTATATTCGGGGTAATTTTAATGTCAGGGTCAATAGGCCTCTCATACGCAAGCTCGGTCCATCCTAGGCTGAGTCAACACTTACCATCACCCGAAGTACTCGTGTATCGTTTGAGGCAGATGGTGGAGAACCTAGCTGTGACTTTAGGTTTCTTGAGGATTTATGCGTTGGTCCGCATTTTCATCAATCACCATTAGCGCCATAGAGAAATATTTAATATATGAGGCCTATCTTTCAAAGTTTTATGAAGCTGAGACACAGGGCTTTTGACCAACGCCTTCATACTTCGGTTTCGCAAAAAATTCCTTATCCATCATCATCAAATGCACTCTTATATTTTTTATTCCTTTCCGTATATATGTATTTAAATTTGAATGATTACGATGTATTCCTTCGCGATTATAACTATTAGTGTAATAGTCACGAAGTAAATCTTCTTGACTATTACGCTGTAATTGATATACGAATATATTAACAGGTGTCAGCTAATAGACTTTCACAAGCCGACAGCAGGTGATGGAAGTCATCCAGCACTCTTCGATTGGGTTCTAAGATACTTTCAGAATGATCCAACCGCTTTCAAACCTCCATTATATCTCCAACATCAAGGTATGTTCACAGATTTAAATCAAATCAAATCAATTAAAAAATATCTTTATTCAAGTAGGCATATTACAGCACTTTTTCCACACTCTGATTCTAATGTTCTCGCCGTCGCTTGGCTATCAAAAGATGCCGCCCTAGAGGCTGGGGCCCATTGCAGCTATAGGGCCAGCTGTCAGCCAATTCGTCGGCGCGGAGGGGATGAGTCTCGGAGAGATTCGAGAGGTGCCGAACGGCTAGTAGGGAACTCTCACCTACCTCGAGTCCAGGCGCCCCTCTCCTCGAAGGCGTCGACTCCGGCAGGTGTCTGTTCACGTGAATGTGTGTACTGTAAAGTGTAGTTGTGGGATATACAGAGTATGTAACCTGCCAAAGCGTCGCGGATGTCCGTGATCGGCGACGCTGGTTTACTCTTCCGTTCCCTGGCTCCAATGGAGGGAAGTCTATTGCGTCCAACGCGTCGAGGATATCATCTATTCCCCCGAACCAAAAGACGCGTGGGATCCCGCACTTCCTTCCGCACAAAAACTCAAAAATCTCGCGACGGCCCTAGACCGTCCTAGCCGTCCTCAAAGCGCTCCCGAGTTGAACCCTTTTCCAAAACCCAAAGGATTCTTACCCCACAGATAAGAGATCTCGACAGACTATATCGCGCCATGCCCACAGAGCAATGATAACATCGTGCGCGAACATCTAATATACTCAAGATAATGTACTCAAGAACGGGCTAAAATCTAAAGTTACGAGGGTTCCTTCGCGCCCCGATCCGAGAAAAACCCACTACAAACAGTCGTGTATTTTTTTGTTACTATCATCATTACAATATCACGTTAGTTTACTATAATTTAATTCCAATTAAAGCAATTCGTTCACTCCCACGCGTTTCTATCGTCTAGGTAATTTTGCAACTTATAATACGATTTTTCTATCAACTTTCTTTTAACAAAGACTTTGAGTTTATTAATTGACATCTTTAGAACGTCTTGTGGGAGTTTATTATAGACACGTATACAGTTACCCTTGAATGAGTTGTTAATCTAATGCAGCCTAATGGAATTTATAAGTTTGTTTTGGTTTCGTAAGTTATATGATGTACATTCACTCTTTTTATAAACATTCACTCTTTTTATCTTCGTTAAATGTCAAGATACGCCTGTATAAATATTTTTATGTCCATTTTAATACATTTCAGGTCATTCGAGAACAATTATAGGCTACGAGAGACATAAAGATGGTAAAGCTACCCTTCTAGTGTTGGATCCATCACATTCACCTGCGCAGGTCAGTTAGGAGTTAGTTTTGAAAAACATACCATTATATGTAAGAATAATATTTTCACATCGATCCAAACACGTATATAAACATATTTTTATACTCGTATTCGTTAGTATGTTCAACATTCAGATGTAAGATCTAGAAATCTTCTCTGGTCTAAACAGACTTACCTACATATGATTTCAAGTAAAATGTAAAAAACATACTTACTCGATATGAATCTAGTTTCAAATATATAAATTTATTAGTAAAATTAATCTAACATATTTAAGCAAAAAGATTCAATCAGAATCAACAGACCAATGTCGATTTAAAAGAACTTTATTGAACCTACTTGAATTTGTGAGTTTAGGTTCGGCAAGTGGTGTGTGGTAGCGCGAACAGCAGCGCGACTGCCTTGCGACTGTTGCGTCGCGGCGCCTCCGCACTCCGCGCCAAGCAGTACCAGCTGCTGTGCGTTAATGGGGTCATGACGTCTGAGAATGAGTATCAGGTAATAATAAAATCCTGAAGTCAACTTCCAAGAGAACCACCGAACCTATTATTGTTCATCTCAAAAAAGGTCTCACCGAGACCATTGTTTATCGATTAAGAGTTCTGCTGAGACTCTATTTATCTCGCAAAAAGTCCCGTTAAAACTATTATTTATTCAAAAAATAATCTTGCTGAGAAGTTGTTTATCTCGGTTTTTATCTCTCCCTTCGAGACTCTTGTTTCTCTTACAAAGGGTCGCATCAAAATCCTAGTTTATTCACATTGAGATCATTGTATACAAACAGTCTCACCATACCCATTGTTTAACTCTCAAAAAGTCTCATATTGCTTATCACAAAGAGGGTCTTATCAAAACCATATCATATTGCACAAATGCATCTATCTAGACCACTGCGTTATATATAATTATCTATCTCGTAAGGTATCATGGCGAGATCATTTTGGTCTTATAAATGGCCTTACCGAGACATATATAGTGTATAATTAATTGTTTCGCTATGTTTGTCTGGCTCGGAATTAGTCTTACCGTGACCATTGTTTATCAGTGAATTACGTTCGGGGGCAGCTAGGGGGTGCAAACAACTACAAACTGTTGCTTAAAAAAAGATTTATTAATTAAAAAAAAAAAGAATACAAAANTTAATGCATTGTATATGATTATTTATAAAACAGACCATTGTTTATTGTTGGAGTCTTGCTGAGACCAATAAGCGGTCTAGGATTATGTAAAAACGACCATTGTTTATTGTTGTTGTCTTGCTGAGACCATTGCGTGGTCTATGATTGTTTATAAAAGAGACCATCGTTTATCATTGGTGCCTTTCTGAGACCGATACGTGTTCTATGATTGTGTAAAAAAGACCATTGTTTATTGTTAGAGTCTTGCTGAGACCAATGCGTGGTCTATGATTATATAATCTTATATTATAAAAACCAGGAGCATATGTCTCTCTTAAATATTTTAACATATTAAAAGTAATCGATTTATGTTTATCATTTCCAGGCCAGTAAGGTCCTGCAATCAGTACGCATCCCTTAGTGAGTGACACAGTGTACTGTATTAACATCTATCATCACACAAGTACCTGCATTTCGCTTGAATCCACACCTGTATATCTCGTTATGCGGTATAATTGGATACTGTTGTGTTAAATAAATTTAATATAAACAATTCTTTTCATACCTAATTAAAATATTTTACAATTTGGCCATATTTAAAAATGAACTTTATATTTATCTACCTTAAGTGTCAATTTAATGCAAAACAATAAACGCTTGTTTAATTATGTTGGGAATAGGTATATAAATGACATTAATATTAAAATTCTTACCAAACCGATGGTATATTCGTTACCAACTGACGTATTTGACTAACTTCCATGAAACTCTTCATTAAGTAAAATCGATTTTATTCGTTTGTATTAAAGTTCAAATAGAATTATACATTGTCGATTTACAGGTAGATTCGTTACCAATGGATAGAAATATTAATTCAGCTATTTGATTAAAAGATATTTTGATTTTAATGTTGTGGGAAATAATTAGTATTTTATAATTATCTTCAGTATAAATCACTTCTATTACGTCACCTTAAGGTTCAAATTATATTATACACTTAATATTATTAAAAACGCAGTCATTTTATACAAATCTGACTGTTAAAACTTCTTTAAAGTTTAAAAATTTGCACTTTTCATAGTATTTTTTTCACAAAAACTATAAAAAATGTCCTCTCTAAATTTATTTTGACACGACATTGTCCAATATTAATTGTTAAGGGCTAGTGTTGTTGAAGATATTAGGGGTTATTACATTAATAATAGGTATAGGTTTGTTAAAAAAATGTCACCATAATCTATTTGTATCGAAAAAAAATCAAAATATCCACAAAGCATTGCAAGAAAATGATACAAACAAAAAGTGGTAATAGAGATTTCGTGTGTTTTAGAAATGAGGGTATTTTAAAAATTACATCGACACCAAAATTGTCTAATATATTCCATGTTACCTTAAATAATATCAAGACTATAAATATTGCGTAATATTCAATAGCTTTTTTATTAATTTATTACGTGAAAAAACTTTTCATTAATATTTTATTTACTCCATTGCTTAATGAAAAACCCCACCCATAGTCTCTCCTTCTAACGAATTTTTGTCTCAGTAAAGTAATACCATTGGAAATAGTAACTTTTATTTACTGTTATTTAACATGTGAATAGTAATAACAAAAAAATATACTATTAATACGATTGCAAAACTACGACTTATTTATATTTAACTATTCAATTGAAGGTCATTCTAAGGTCACGTACATATTTCAATTGAAGTTTATTATAAGGCTGTGGATGAGTTTAAAACTGATCGAGCTGGACCTATTTAGCTGCGTTGTATTGAATCCTTTGCGCAGTTAAGTTGTAATAATATTTTAAAAAATATTTCTGATTCAATTGAAGGTCATTATAAGGTCACATATATATTTTAATTGAAGTTTAATATCAGGCTATGGATAAGTTCAATATTGGTCAAGCTGGAATTTTTCTTGGCTATGTTGTTTGGAATAGTTTGCATAGTAAAGTTGTAATAACATTAAAAACATTATTTCGTATTCAATTGAAGGTCACATATATATTTCAATTGAAGTTTATTATAAGGCCTTGGATGAGTTCAAAATTGATCGGGTTGGACCTTTTCTTAGCTGTGCTGTATGCAATATTTTGCAGTTATGTTGTAATAACATTAAAAACATTATTTCTACAATTGAAGGTCATTATAAGGTCATTTATGTATTTCAATGGATGTTTATAATTAAGCTAATAACATTAAATATATATTTTTAAATTTTTTTCATTGACTCAAACGAGCTAATATATTAAAACTGAAACACACGAAATTGTAGAAATTAAATTGTTACACGTAATAATAGTGTGTTAGTTAGAAATTATGAAATTCGCAGGTCGCAGGTTCGTTTATTGCGGACCCTACTCAATCCGTGTATGTGAAATAGCACTAGTTCTTAATCTAGTCTACGTATTAAATGCCCTAGTCTTTAATTTTAATTATTGAGAAATGTGTCGTTGTTGATAATAACCTAACCGAAGTGGGGATCTAATCCCCCATTTATGAGTTTTTGTAATAATAACAATAGTTTTTCATTATTTGTTGTCGAAGTTATTTTCGCTTATTTTAATTTAAAAGAAACTACCGGTATATTTCAGCTGTCAAAATTTTCCAAGATAGCTGCCAATTTTAACGTCAACAACGACAGATTAAACATCGTGTCGCATCGTTACTTCTACCTCAGTGGTATGATTTGTCAATTATAATATGTTTTCAGTCAATTTAATTTGATCAATACCTATTAAGTGTTTGAATTAATTATATTCACAATGTCCCTATGTGTTTATCACAACGATATTTATTTTAAAATGGTATTCGCTTGTGGAAATGATAGAATGTAGGTATTTTAGTAAAAATTTCGCATTATTGCAAAGTGTATGGACTTCCTGTTCCCATATATATTTCTAAATGAAAGGTAGCCTGCGTTATTTCTTGTTAAATCAGCTGGCTATCTGTAGAATTCCCATCGATATCAGCCCAGTTCTTTGTGAAATAAATAGAAATTTATTTTTCTACCAAAATACTAATAATTTAATAAAAAGCTAATACTTTAACATTACAAACAGACACAGCAGTTTTTGTATGATTTTACAATGGCTATTGTAATCATGTGGGTGGCGCTGTAGCAACAGATTATTTCGTTCAGTTGCCTCCTGCTTCAACGCCTATTCTTAGAGTCATATACGTGGCGCTATAGCAGTAGATTAGTTCGTTCAATTGTAACCTGTTACAATGACTATTCGTAAAGAGTCATATACGTGGCGCTATAGCAGTAGATTAGTCCGTTCAATTTTAACCTGTTACAATGACTATTCGTAAAGAGTCATATAGGTGGCGCTGTAGCAGAAAATTAGTTAGTTCAGTTGCGTCCTGCTTCAACACCTATTTTTAAAGAGTCATATAAGTGGCGCTGTAGCAGCAGATTAGTCCATTCAATTGCAACCTGTTACAATGACTATTCGTAAAGAGTCATATAGATGGCGCTGTAGCAGAATATTAGTTGGTTCAGTTGCGTCCTGCTTCAACGCGTATTTTTAAAGAGTCATATAAGTGGCGCTGTAGCAGCAGATTAGTCCATTCAATTGTAACCTGTTACAATGACTATTCGTAAAGAGTCATATAGGTGGCGCTGTAGCAGAATATTAGTTGGTTCAGTTGCGTCCTGCTTCAACGCCTATTCTTAAAGAGTCATATACGTGGCGCTATAGCAGTAGATTAGTCCATTCAATTGCAACCTGTTACAATGACTATTCGTAAAGAGTCACAAAAGTAACACTGCAGCAGCTAATTAGTTCGCTAAATTGCGATCTGGTTCAACGACTATTCGTTGTCATATAGGTGACGCTGTAACAGCAGATTAGTCCATTCAATTGTAACCTGTTACACTGACTATTCGTAAAGAGTCATATAGATGGCGCTGTAGCAGCAGCTTAGTTCGTTAAATTATGACATGTTTCAACGACTATCTTTACAGAGTCATAAAGATGGCGCTGTGACTTTTGGTAACGAGTTATAGGTGGCGCTGTAGCAGCAAAGTTCGGTATCTGTTTACAATTTGCAAAAATGCGAAATCTCTAGTCAAGTTATATAGTTTAACTAATTGTAATCACATCATTGACATGGACAGACAAAGATACACATTCCGTTTTTATATAAAAAAATGCACAAAACGACCTCTTTAAAACACTTATTTTATTATGAACACCGGGGCTGGATATTGTTAAACTAAAACTAAACAAAACTCACTAAAACTGATTTTTTTTTCAATGTAAAACTGAAGCACGGTAAATAGTTTTAACTCAGTAAACTGTGTATCTTTGGTTCATTATATGAGTATATAAAGGCATAAGCGTTGCCTTCGAGTGAGTATAGAGTAAGTTTATGGCTTAAGTACACTGAAAACGTCTATTGATACCTAATACCGTTTGTTAGTTAGAACACACTAATCTCAGGAATTAGTTAGAATTGAAATATAATTTAAATATTCATCGAGGCTATAGGTTATATAAGGTGTTAGGAGATCTTTGTTGATGAGACGGAAAGTAAACTTTACTAAAAAAACCAGCAATGAAACCCAAAATCAAAAACAGCAGTTTTTTGATATTTTTTTTAATCAGGACCGAATTTTTCCGTCCCATCATCAAAGGTGTCATTAGTACCATCGTCTGTTTTCATTTTCGGAAGCGGTCTACTAACACCTTGTATAATATCACTTTATGACAAGTAACCCTGTATCCGCATATTAGTGTATTTGCTTTTGTATGCGTGCCTTCCTAGGTGTGTTAGTCGCCTATCTATCTGTTTGCATCAGTATCTGCGTATATATGTGGCTGTGTGCATGCGTCTTTCTTCGATTGCGTGCGTGTATCTATTTACGTGCGAGTGTTTCTGCGTCCGCATCTATTAGTATGTATGTTTTCATCAACATCTGTGTGTATATAAGACTGCATGAGTGTATCTGTCTGCATGCGTGTATCTGTCTGCATGCGCGTGTATCTGCGTCCGTATCTATTTGTATGTACGTTTCCATCAAAATCTGTGAGTATATGTGTCTGCGTACGTGCATTTGTCGGCGTTTGCGTGCGTGTAACTGTCTGCATGCGTGTGTATCTGCGTCCGCGTAAATTTGTACGTACGTGTCTGCAGGCACTTGCGTGCGTGTACCTGTTTCACGTGTAAATTTAAATGTATGCTTGCATAATTACGTGTGAATACAGCTATCGGCATTCGTACTTGCGTACGTTCGCATACTCGTATATCTGACCGCATTTAGGTGTATGTTTAACTTCATCCGTATCTGCGTGTATATGTACTGCTGTGCAAATACGGTAGTCGTGTAGGTATCTATTTATCCGCATTTACGTGTGCAAGTGCTACCTCTGCGTCTCCGCATTTATAAGTGTATGAATATGTCTGTGACTGCGTGTGTGTTTGCGTCCGCATCTATCTGTGCATCAGCGTTTGCGGGCGTATCGGCGTCTGCAATATGTGTGACGTTTGTTAAGAATCAGTGCGTTGTTAAATCTAATTTAATTTTTATAACAAAATTATGACTTTTAGTTATAGTAATGTGAATCCAATTTGTCACGTCAAAACATATTATTACAACTAAATAGATGGTAAATGCGGTATTAGGTGTCAAAAGATGATAAATTTATTTGCACTTTCGCTATAGTTCCTAAAGGAATTGTGTAGAGTTAGAGTGAGATAGACAGACGGATACAGTGTCTAGTGGAACGGGTCACTGGAAAGAGCTAAAAATATATGGAGGAGGTACTCAATTGTTTTTGGTATTTTGAATTTACAAAATTAATCAATTAAAATGTATATGATATGTTAAAATTTAAAATTGTATTATAATAGTTTTAATTTTTACTGTAATGAATTTATTTATATCGTGAAAATTGACGAAATTATGATTTATCATGGTTAGGAAGTTTGTTTTATTTTGTATGAGAATTTCTTACAAATATATCTAACCAATGTTAAATAAATCACAAATAAAAATGAAAGAAAAACCCAATTTCAATTATCTCCAATATATATCTTTCATTTGGCCCGTTTCACGAAATTACGGAAATGGTTGGATCGGAACAAGATATTGGTGCCTGATAATAATTAATTTCTTCATGTAGATAATTTGAGATGGCTTGAATGTTAACAATTGTATTTGTAAGTACGAGACGCGAACGCAAGGTAAAAATTCAAGGCGTTGTCATAATTGACTATACTACATTGCACTACTAACGGTATTGCGACAATCGCATCTTTTTGTCGAAATAACTTGTAAAAATATAAATTAATAGTACATCACACAACTAAAGGTCAAGTCAAGGTCAACGATATTAAAGGCAAAAAAACTATAGAAATTTCGTATTTATTTCTTTGAGTTACCGTTTTCTTCTTTAATTTTCTCAACATGTTCAACTTAAACCGCGTCGAAGTCGTACCAAAATTCGTTAATTATGACATCATCTTTAATCGTTACGTCACTATCGTTAGCTACGAGAATATCTTAAAGTAATACTCAATTGTGAAAAATATTTTTCAATCTAATATTAATTATGAATATTAAAGTTATTCCTTAAACAAGATTACTTATAAATTATTTAATATTTAACGTTATTATTAATAAGTTTTAATATTAAGATAATTTTACTGTCTACAATGTTTATTGAAGATTTTAATCGAGCTATTTTGGGGCAGTACTCTTTGGTGTTCTATTATCTGTGGATTAGAAGTACTCAGTTGAATTTCTTTTTTGCCACCATTTGGTATTCATACCCAAATAATCAAAATTAAAGTTTTGAGAGAGCCTAAGGTTTCCGTTATAAAAATGCTTCACTTGACAAATCTGTTGAAACCATTTACATATTTAATATCAAATCCAACTAAAATTCTATTAAAACAAGTAAGGTAATAGTTATGATTTGAATGATTATGATTTTAGAAATTTATTTTAAAAAATTATCAAATTGTAACAATTAAATTGTGCTCCCAAAAATTTATTTCGAGATTTTTCACAAATTATAACAATTATCTTATCCTTTTATAAATATATTAAATAAAATTGTCAAATCACAATAACTACCTTATAATTTTAAAGGCATATGTCACACTGTAGCAATTACCTTATGCTTTGAAATATTTATCAGATATATATGTCAAAATATAAACAATTGCCATTACAAAAAATACAAATTTATTTGAGTAATTTATCAAAAATCGACCAAAATTAGTACCAATAGCAAAATTCAATTAAGTTGACAAGTTAAGCATTTCTATAGTTATTCTGGATTTAACGATTAACCTTTAGAAATACAATAACAAAACACCATACATTACTTCTACACAAAAAAACGGCTCGAATTCATAATAATCTCAAACAAATTTCTTGTATATATATAAGTTTAAATATGTTAAGTTGAATGTAAGAGTGCTAATCATTGATATAGTTTATACCTTATGTTTAAATATGTCAATTATTCGACATTATCAAAGATGTATCTGTCTGTATGTCATATTTTCGTTGTTGATTGTTGTGTAATTGTAGAAATTGACCAAATCGTTATCTATTTACTCATAAAAAGTTCTAGTCAGCGTGTTACAAGGAATCTGGGGTAGTCTTACCCCCACTTAAAGGAGGTGTAAAACGGTATAAAGGGACATGATAAATGGTATCCCCTTTGGCCTATAACGTTTCAAGAAGTGGTTATCTAAAAGGCAACCCATTTACGTTTTAAATCTGTCCCCCAACCATTACATAAAGGGAAGGGGCTTTTTAAAGGGTAAATTACTTGGAACATTTAAATCCATCCCCAAATGTCACAGAAGGAATAGGGACACTTTATTTGAAGTATATAATTAATCCCTAAATATTTCAGAAGGAAAAGCATCCTTTGAAGAGTCCACTTAAATATTTTAATCTTTCCGCAATAGTTATAAAAGAAAAAGGGCTACATTAAGAGATTACCCATCCCCAAATACTTCTTTAAAAAGCAACCCATTTAGTTTTTTAAATCTGTCCCCCAAATCTCACAGAAGGAGAAGCTTTTGAGAGGATGGATCAAACAATTAAAGTTAAAAATTTATCTCCCATCTTCATGGAAGGAAAGGGGAGGCTTTAAAAAGTAATCCATTTGAAGCCAAATCCCATTCCCAAACATTTGTGAAGATAAAGGGGCTTTTTAAAGGTTAATTTGAAGTTTTTAATACATCCCCAAACATTAGGGAAGGAAAAAAGGCAGTTTAAAGTGTAACACATCTGAAATTTTAATTCGACAGATTAACCCTAAACATCTGAGAAACTTTCCAATTAAAGTGCCTTCTAAGTTTTGCAGTTTGACCTTCCGTCAAATAATTTGGCAATACTCGTAAGTTGGGCTTAAAACAACTATTTAAATAATCTATTTATCTCACATTGGTACCAGATAAAGAAATATATCATTTTCTTTTCTTCTGTTTCAGTCTAATGACACAATCTATTCAATGTTTTAATTGTTTCCAATTGATTTTTTGAAGTGAAACTTCTTTAGGCGCGTGAGGGTAGAATTTTTCCGGATAAAACGCATGATTAGCATCACGAAGATGTGCAGCGTTTTTTATGCTAATTCGTTTGAAGTTTTAGATAATTTAAAATACTATTTTTCATAAAATATAAAATGAAAATATTTCATAAATTCTCTTTTCTAAATTTTAAATTAAAAAACAAAATTTAGTTAATAATTTCCGATATTGATAAATAACACGTGGCATATTTATTTACAATACGTCTTTTCAGATTTCTATATATTATTTTTATTAATATTTGACACTTAATTTTTTTGATGTTAATTAAATTCATGAATTTCCTAGCATATTTTTAATGTTTTTAATTTGTATAAATATAAACAAGACTTGAGTTAGTTTGCCAAAGAAGTTTCACTTTTTTTTTCTGTTATCTAAAACTTAATCTTTAGGCCCTGGTGTTAGATATTTTTACCTCCTATCTATGATAACACCCAAAAAGAACAAACACATCATTTTTATTTAATAATTTATACACAAGGCTTCGTCCATTTCATATTTCTTATTTTCCTTCTAGTCTAATCTTAATAGTTCTTACTTTGGTATTAGTTTATCATTAACACATATCTTTCTAATTTTTAATTAAAACTTTGTTTAGATTTTACAATAAATTTTCTAGATATTCCTTCAAGTGTGTTATTAATGCACTAAAAAACATTAAAAATACTTTTTTGTTGTATACTATATTCAAATTCATTCTCTTTTATTCATTACCTTAATCTTTTTCATTTCTATTTATATTAAACACCAAAAAGTGTATTGCGCTTTCATAGATTTATAAAAGGCCTATGATAGAGTGGTGAGGAATGAGCTGTGGTCAACGTTATCTACGTATGGGGTGAGCGGTTGTCTGATTCAAGCATTGAAGTCTCTCTATGAGGGTTCTAGTGCTTGTGTCAGAATAAACGGAGCGTACACGGAGTGGTTTCCTGTCGAAAGAGGTGTTCGACAGGGATGTGTTGCGTCACCATGGCTGTTCAACCTTTTCATGGATAAATGTTTGACAGATTTAAAAGAAAGTATGTATGGGTTAAGAATGAATGAATTACTCATCAAATGTTTACTCTACGCTGATGATCAAGTAATACTTGCGTCATCCGCTAATGAGCTACAGGAGATGCTAAATATTATGAATGAAGCTTTGAAAGGGAAAGGAATGAAAGTGAATGTAAACAAAACGAAAGTTATGCTTTTTGAACGAGATGAATCTATGATGAATGGCAATATTTTGATAGATGGGGAACAAGTGGAAGAGGTGAAAGAATTTGTATAATTGGGATCTAAATTTACAAAAGATCGAACATGTGAAAGTGATATTAAAAGGAGAGTGAATGCAGGGAATATGGTAAATGATGCTCTGCACGCCTTTATGTATTGCCAGACTGTCTGTGCATAGAGGAGTGTTGGTGCCAACACTTATGTATGGTAGTGAAGGTAGGGTATGGCAGAAAAATCGAGTGAAAAGAGAACGTTGTGGTTTAAAAGAAGGTGTAGTGACTAAATTTGAGAACGGTTTGAGGAATGCTTTGACGGTTTGAGTATGTAGAGAGAATGAATGAAAGGAGACTGACAAAAAGGATTTATGAGTCAAGAGTGAATGCGAAAGTTGGAAGGGGAAGACCAAGGCGAACGTTCCTGGACCAAATCCAGGACATTTTAAATAACGGCCAGGTCAAGAGTACTCTAAACCGACGAACTTGTATGAAAGGTTTAATGAGAATGAAAGAAGCGAAGGAGATATGCAAGGATATCCCTATGGGAATGACGCGTGATGCTATCTATGTATGTATATTTATAAACATACGTTGCTATTAAAAAAAATTGAAAGTAATTAATATAAGGGAAAGAATTTAAATATTATTTACAACAAAAATTATTTTTAATTATAAAAAAAATAAGTTTTTAGGGCAAGTATAATATTCTCGAAGGGTCTAATGATTGTAATGGTCAAATTAGAACTGATATATATATGTATAATTTTTATTTATATACTTTATACAGTCATTTCCTTGTTTTATGTCGATCAACCCGCTTTCTTTTACTTACAGTTTCTTTATTACCCAAAGCTTGTCTGTTCTTGTGATTTTTCCTAATGTTGTGTGTGCTATAAAGTATTTATCTATCTATCTAGCTTCGACTCTCATTTACAAAAGGAGTTTTTAGTCTTTCTACACTTAAAATCTAGTCTGAGCTTAATAATTCTTAGCCTATGGTGTATGGAACATTTCCACTCAAAATATAATTGCATTAAACACCATAAACACAGTTTTATTTGTATATATTACATTAAAATAACTTCTACTGTACTAAATTGTTCTTGTTTAATGTTAATAGGCGTTTTTTAATTATTTCATTAACATTTTACATCTTAAAATTGTTTGGCGATTGTCCACTAGTCAAACTCCCCCCCACCCTCACTTTTTATAGTCACTATTGGTTGGATTTGGTTTTTGAACCATTTCAGTTATTTTTTTAAATTATACCTCATTGCTTTGTTTCTTACAAATCCCCCCCCCCCCATCTCCCTTCTTTTCAATGCTAAAACCATAACACAATCAAAAAAATTGAGGTATAAAACTATTTTTGTTTTACTTGATTACCATTCCGTAATATAAAATAGCATGTAATATAATATAAAATAGGGTAATGATGCACTCATTCATGTGATATTTATGCAAAGGACAGCTTGTATATTTTGTAATTAAATGTTATTTTGATGAAAATTTCAAACTCATTAAAGTATATAAAAAAATACATGACAGAAATTGATAAATTTCCGTTAAACTTAGATAATACATAAAGATAGATTGAGAACTTGACGTGAGAGACAGAAATATGAATAGGTTCCCTCGGTATAGATATATATACAATATATTATAGCATTTTGTTATAATAACAAAGTAATTCATATTTTATTGTGGTTTTTTTTTGTAAAGATAGATTAAGATTGATTCTTACAAACATCTTAACGTAAGATTTACATATATCTCTCTCTCTATATATATAAATAAGACATATCCAGGTATCTAATCCAGGTAAATAACTCAGGTCATATTTCTTATTTGTAAAACAATTTGTCTAAATTATTAAATTGCTACTCAAAAAATCATTCCGCACAGACGTAGTCGCGGATTCAGCTAGTATTGGTGCATTATATTGGTGCATTTTCTTCTACTAAAATTTTTATTGATAAATCATTATAAAGTTTGTTTTATCTTAATCAATTTCTAAATAGCTTCACAAAAAATTCTATAACATGAAAGACCTTATTTCGTGTTTGAGAATTTTTGTTATATTAGTACAAAATTGACCTATGTATCATATACGATTCATTTGGACAGGGAACATGCTACAATTATGATACAAAAGAAAAGTTTATTTATTTACGTTACTTCCGCTCCTGACAACAAGAGATGATAGTTCTAATGACATTTTTGATGATGGGACGGGAAAAAAACGATCTTGATTAAAAAAAAACCTTGTTTTTAAACCGCCACGCTGACAGCGGTCGCGTGTGGTCCTTGACCCGAGCGTCAGCTGATTGTGTTTAATTGTTGGTTTCTTTTAGTAATGTATTTTTCTACGAAAGTTCCGTTTTATTTAGCTGTAATAACATGATGGAGCGTAATGCTAAGAAAACGTTTTAAAAAATGTTTTTTTTTTTAATCAGGATCAATTTACTTCCGTCCCATCTTCAAAGGTATCAACACCTTGACGTGGGAAGCAGTAGTAGTGTTATATCTCGGTCTCTATGACGTCATTTTGGTGACGTAACTTCGCCCAAAATGCGTTACATTTTGTTATATAAAAAACCAACCGTTTTGCCAATCTATCTTTATATATTTAAACTGTAAAATATCTGTTACATCTTAAATTTTAACCACTAGGGTTATTAGAACCCTAAGTTATTTAAAAAATTACAGTTGAAGTGCTTTATTGTTAATTTTTTTCGTATAAGTCTGAAGTTTTCGTCGAAAATACGTTTTTCAATTAATTATAAATCTATAAATAAATATCTCTAAGGCTTTGTCACTTACGAAATAGTAATCCTGTGATAGGTCCAACGTTAGCCGGATGTTGTTTGTTCATTGCTTAGAATAATACCGGAAATTGCTGTCAAAATGAGTCCAAAATCATCAATTTATTTTATTTAACCCAATCAGTGAATGATTATATAGTTATGACCTGGTAGGAGGTAATTTACCTTCTATTGGTTCAAAATCGACCACTGGAAACACAAAAGCCTGTAGAAACCATATGAAATAAATTACCTCCTTATAGGTAAACCATTTTAAACTGTACCATTACTTACCATCAGGTAAGCAATAAAAGAAAATATCTTACAATTTATTTGTTATAGTTAGTTATTGAATCATCAACCAGTTAACTGAGTCTCCGCATTTTTTTATTATATAATTTAAATAGCCAATAGACACCGATTTTCGTATGACGTGTATATTCGTCATGACAAAGAAAGGGGGAACCTGTCTATAATAAATAAGTTGTCATTACAATGAAACCAGGAGCATCTCTATGACGGATATACCCGTCTTGACAAACAAACCTGGCATTTCTACATGAGAATAGACTATTCATGACGAAGAAATCAGGAACCTCTGATGAGTACACTCGTCATGCCAAAGTAACCGGGCACTTCTGACATCATGACAAAGAAACCGGCAGCCTGACTATAACGAGTGGCCACGTCATGTTAAAGAAACCGAAAGCTCCGTTATAACGAATATTTTCGTCATGACAAAGAAACCGGGAGAGTCTATGACGACTATAATCGTCAAGGCTAATATCTTGGCGCTTCTCCACGACGAATATACTAATCATTAAAAAAATCCCTGGCGCTTGCCAATAACGAATATACTCGTCATGAAAAAATATCCTGGCACTTATCAATAACGAATATACTCGTCATGACAAATATCCCGGCACTTGTCTAAAACGAGTATAATTGTAATGACAAATGTGCTGGCGCTTCCCCAGCACGAATATACTCGTCGTGACAAATATCCTGGCACTTGTCAATAACGAATATACTCGTCATGACAAATATCCTGGCACTTATCAATAACGAATATACTCGTCATGACAAAGATCCTGGTACTTATCAATAACGAATATACTCGTAGTGACAAATATCCTGGCACTTATCTATAACGAATATACTCGTCATGACAAATATCCTGGCACTTATCTATAACGAATATACTCGTCATGACAAATATCCTGGCACTTTTCATGACGAATATACTCGTCATGACAAATATCCTGGTATTTATCTATAACGAATATACTTGTCATGACAAATATCCTGGCACTTATCAATAACGAATATACTCGTCATAACAAATATCCTGGCACTTATCTATAACGAATGTACTTGTCATGACAAATATCCTGGCGCGACAAATATCCTGGCACTTATCAATAACGAATATACGCGTCATGACAAATATCCTGGCACTTATCTATAACGAATATACTCGTCATGACAAATATCCTGGCACTTATCAATAACGAATATACCCGTCATGACAAATATCCTGGCACTTATCTATAACAAATGTACTTGTCATGACAAATATCCTGGCGCTTTTCATGACGAATAAACACGTGAAACTCAGTCAACTGGTCAAGTTGATATGGCAGTGGCCGGTATTGTTGTAAGCGCCGGTGTAGTGGGAGCGGCGTCGCCTTGTATAGTGGGAGCTTCGTAGGGACAGCTAGGCTGTGCTACAAACGTTCTTCAATAAACTATCCTAAGTTACCGATCGGATTGTTTCATTTACACCTTCATGTCGACCTTGAGTCTTGTTTGTATTTATACAAATCTTTAGATTTCCGAGACTTGGAGGGGAAAAGGAGGATATGTGAGGAATTTAATTGTCATTAAAATACAGAAAGATCTCAAATGGCTAATTGTAAATAAATATGGCACGTGTATTTTGTCAATATTAGAAATTATTAATTAAGTTGTTACATGACGTGTGGCGAATTAAAATGTTATTTGTAAATAAACCTTCAAACGAATTAGCATTAAAACGCTGCACAACGTGACGCTAATTACGCGTTTCATCCTTAAAAGTTTTACCCTTGTGCGCCTAAAGAAGTTTCACTTCAAAACCCTATCACCTATGACTGAGACCTGTAGTCCAGTAGTGGGACGGTTGTGTACTTATCGACGCTGCAAAACAATACACATAGTAACTATTTAAGACTGAATTTAAAAGGGAAAGTGAATGTTATGCTTTTTGAAAGAGATAATCTATGATGAATGGCAATATTTTGATAGATGGGGAAGAAGTGGAGGAGGTGAAAGAATTTGTGTACTTAGGATCTAAATTCACAAAAGATGGAACATTTGAAAGTGATATTGAAAGAAGAATGAATGCAGGAAATATGTAAGATGGAGCTCTCTCTGCACGCCTTTATGAATAGCTAGATGGTGTCTCAAAAGGCCGGACTGGCTGTAAGTAGAGGAATGTTGGTACCAACACTTATGTATAGTAGTGATAGTTGGGTATGGCATTGAGAAGTATGAGTGGATTAAAACTGAGTGACAGAGTTAGAAATAGTGTGATAAGAGAACGTTGTGGTATAAATGAAGACGTAGTGACTAAAATTGAGAAAGGTATGCTTACATGATTTGGGCGTGTAGAGAAAGAATGAAAGGAGACTGACAAAAAGGATTTATGAGTCAAGAGTGGACCAAATTCTGGACATTTTAAATAAGAGCCAAGTCAAGAGTACTCTAAACCGACGAACTTGTATGAAAGGTTTAATGAGATGAAAGAAGCGAAGGAGATATGCAAGGATCGTGGCAAGTGGAAGGTGGTCTCTACCCCGAAGGGAATGAGTCTTTTTAAGAAGTAAGCTGGTAAATGTTTAAAGGGAGCGTCACAAAAAGTGTGATCCGATGATTTAAGTGACATACTAAATTGATCCAGATCAATTATTTATCTGGTATTTGCAAGTCACTACGTGTTTGCTTTCCAACGTCGATATATAAACGTAGACTTGGAACTCGATTTTGAATAATTCAAAATTAATTTGAAAGTTTGCACACATCAATATATGAAGAGAATTCAATAAATAAAAAAATGTCCCATATTTACCCAAGATTACCTGTAAAATTAAGAGGTAAGGTAAATAACCTTACCAGGTCGACTATCAAGTGAAACTTACTAAGTGCAAATTTTTAGAAATAAAAAGCCAAAGAAAACTTTATTTTTCGAAAACTTTATTTAAAAATAAATCGGTTCACAAGTTAGTCATAGCGACGTTTCAACAAAAATATTACATTCTTATTGAATAATAATCACCTTAAAGTAAAATTATATAAAATACTAAGACAAACTAATCCTTACACTATTACAAACGACATGATACCATTTTATGTTAAAAAATCTAGACGCGTTTGAATTATTTTACAAAGAAAATGTAAAAAAAACCTTTGAGAACGTATTAAAGAAATAACCATAGATATTTATTATCTATACCAAAATATATGCAAGATTCTTCTGTAAGAAAGACGGTTATAAAATGTAAAAGAAACTGCTGAATCCAATAGATTTTGTCAAATTATATTAGTTTTTGACTAATTAAATTAGATTTTGACACAAAAGTTACCTTACACATAAATGTGATTTAAATAGAAAAACAGCCAATAAAAATTTGGAATTCACGCGGGGAATTCCCGATCCCTTATGACTAAAAAAAGTTTAAATATAATCATAAATCATGAGGAACTTTCAAAAATACTCAAAATTCTTCTGTGAGAAAGACGGTTATAAAATGTTAGTTATTATTATTATTATTTGGAGTTATGGCTTTTTCCTGTGCCAGACTGACACAATTTACTTCGCCAGTGTCACGTTAAAGTAGAAGACGCACATTATTATCGGTATATAATAAATTTCGTTTTTTTACTTAAACGGATGGGAAACTATAAAAAACTCAAACCGAATGTTATTAAATGTAAAAGAAACTGCTGAATCTAATAGATTTTGACAATTTAAGATATAGATGTTGTCAATTTGACAAATACAAATACATTTTGACAGAAATTCCAGCCAGACATCTTGGGACTGACGACATACTGTTGACGTGACAACTTGTCTTTTTTTTTTCGGGACGGTTTGACAAGCCGTTGCGTCACTATGGGATCGATGCAAAAGACTATTTTTTTTTTTTTTAGAAATATTGGCCATTTTAATTCAATCTTAAGTGAACCTTTGAGTTATTTCGCTTTTAAGTCAATAAATTTGTTAATGATTATTGTTAAATAATACAAAAGCCCCTTAAAAACAAAAGAATTAAAAAAAAAGACTGTTTTCTTACGATTTGCGTGTGGAAACCAACAAATGTGTTAATTGTAATAGATTAGAATGATTAAACCCACTCTGTTTATACTTTAACTAATTTGCTTTCAATACACATAAAAAAAAATTTAAATAGAAAAACAGACAAAAATGGCTTTCACCCGAGGAATTCCCGATACCATTAGAACTACTAATCACTTGTATACTTTTACAAATACAGTCATGAGTGAGTTAGTTATATCTCTTCTAAATTCTTTTCTCATATTGAAACGTGAGAAAAAAAGCTAACTTTTTTTTATTTATAAGTTTTAAAAGGCGCAATATTAACTCCTCTTATTAATATATATATATATTATAAGAGATGTCCATGTATCTACTGACTCATCACGATATCTCTGGAATCATAAGGCGTAGAAACTTGAAATTTGGTAGGAATATTCCTTTTGCCGAGTAGAGGTCAGCTAATAATGGATTTCACGAAATTCCACCCGGAGGAGGGGTTGCGGGGGTGTTATACGTATGTTTCTTATTTTTAGCTAGTATTATATATACAAAATGAAGACAGATACTAATTGACACCTTTGATTATGGGAGGGAAAAAATATCGATACTGATTTAAAAAAAAATTAAAACGTTTAAAAAACCAATCAGAAACAAAACTGCGAGAACGCAGGCAGGTAAAGGTCGTTGACCCGGACTGAGACGTCAGCTGTTTTAAATTTGTTATTACTGAATGTTTTCTTTAGTAAATTAATGTTTTTTTTTATGAAACTGTCGTTTCAATGATCATATCGTTCATCGTTCAATTTTTTTTCGTCCCATCATCATTAGAAATTAAAAATCAACGAAAAAATCCCACAAAATGCAAATGTTATACCAATAATATAAAATATTTCAAAACGCGTCTAATACAATCAGTCTACAGAATTAATAAATACACTTTATTACTTCGAAAGCCTTATTTTAAAGCAATAAAGTCAGAATATGCAATATCCGTAGTTATAATGGATGCTGAGCATTTTCATAACGATAAAACGATAATGTCACAGATTATTTGTTCCTGGACAAATTCGACATTTAATATTAATGGTAAATTGTAATTAAAAGCTACTTATATTTATACAAATACTTAAAATATTGGGCGTGTTACATTAAAAACCTCGAAATTAATTAAAACTATTACTAACACTTACAAGTTAAATAAATCAGAAGTAAAATGTGATTAAAAGAACTGATTGATAATAATAAAATGATAATTTTAAGGATTTCAATTATAGATAATGAGAAAATATGCTATTTAACTAAACATTCGCAAAATATATTAACAGAGAGACATTATTTGTCAAATTATATTAATTTATTATATTTTGTCAAATTTTACCAGATAGAAAACTTTATTGCACACAAGATAAAAATAAAAAGACATATAAACTAAGATACTTATTACTATAATATAGAGTGCAAAGGCGGTCTTATTGCTACAAGCAATCTCTTCCAGACAACCTCATTATGTAAAGAAGCAAACTAAAATAAATAATAGGACAGAACAGCGCCAAACTCTTAAATATAATATATAAAAATAAATTTTTGTTTTTAACTATATAAGATATTACATATAATCTAAATATTATATACATATATATAGATATATATTGAAAATATATACACAACAGATATAACGTGTTATTCACAGCAGTTTTCAGTTAAATAGAACTCATGGAGGCGTGTTTTAAAGATGGCTAATGACTGTGAGTGACGTATGATATCTGGCAAAGAATTTCATAAATGTATAACTTGGACAGTGAATGGACCAGGATCGGAGTTCAGGGTAAGTAGGAGTATGGGGCAAGTAGAGAACAGATTAAAGTAAAGAAAGAGCACGAACATTGCGACGTTGTTAGACGGATAGCCACTTGAGACGCGAACGAAGAATTGGTCATGTTAAAACAGCGTTTGACATATTAAAATAAAATTTGACAAAATATATTGATAATAAAAAAAAGTTACAAATTAAAGACAGAATCGTTGAGATATATATAATAAATTGAGTTTATAAGAATAAAAGAGTAACGAAAGACAAAATAGTTGAATTAAATATTAGCACTGAAAATGCAAATAGCCCATTAATTCTAATTAATGTAACCATAAAGCTAAGTTAAAATACCTAGACACTCATAAATGTACGAATACACTGTGGCTACAGATAATATATTTACATATCTGTGGCATACGATATAATTACTCTGTGTTGTGCAAAAATAAAACGCGAAATACTGATAGTAATTTAGGAACTAATAATGACCGTTGTAAGGTTTTTAATTCCGAAATTAGTAAAAATACTTTGGGCGCTTATCAGTTACTAACAGCATAGACAAACCTCTCTATCACAGTTGTCGAAATGCACGAATTACTACACCTCTATTCACATTGACACATTGTGGGTTCAACTGTCTATGGTAAGGTCCCACAGTTGGGCATTACCCTCCTTATTCATAGGAAGATGGTTTTTATAGCATAGACTATATACATATATAGATGATGTCTCATTATAAGTACATTATGGATGTTGTCTATGGTATATATCTAATTTGACAAATATTAATTAAAATGACAAATGTTATATTAGTAATTCAATATAATTACAAATGGTTTAAAACAAAATTGTAGATGATTTTTAAATGTTTACTGGGAATTTAATGGAAGCGAAATATTAACATTTCCTTTTTTTTAGCTGAATGCAATATCATGCGACTTCTTGATGATTAAAATGAAAAAAATATTAAAATTACTTTACGTAGACATTTTTTTTCGATTCGCATCCCGTTGCGTTGACCGCCATCTTGGATTTAAGGGTAAGTTTTTGTTTATTTAATAACTCGCTTATTTTCTTCTTTACGTGAAAAATTTTTGTAACGGAAGTTGTTTGAAATTAAATTTACGGCCTCGCTGGCGCAGAGGTGCGAGTATTCGCTTTGCTAGCGGAGGTCCCGGGTTCGATCCCCGGTAGGACGAGTTTAGGAAATTGTATTTTCTAATTTGTCTGAGTCTGGATTGGTGGGAGGCTTCGNACATTTTTCGAATTAGACCCCAAAGTTGGCAAGATTTTTTATTTATCATTCCCATCATAAACCCTTTTATTTCCAATATTACACGAAAAATTATATAAAAAACAATGTTGTTCAGAATTAAAGATAAATTTTCTAGTTATTTAATGCTTTTTTCATTGCGTCAATGTAAATAGAGGATAATGCATTGTCTGCCGTAACAGGTAAAGCTAAGTGCGATCATGGCGTAATCTTACATCTATGTCTTACGATAAGTAACGAGATTTGTCTATGGTTACGAATGGGGGCTAACTTTAATCCATTTACATTTGCATGACAATAATATCCAAAGTAATCTATATCGACCAATATCGACCCCTAGGGGTTTAATGTAGCTTAAAACGAGTCCACAAAATGCCTAATGAAATATAAAAAGTAACGGTAGCAGCCTATTAATGTTTCACTGCTGGATAGAGGCTTCCTCACTCATTTGAGAGAGGATTTTAGATCATATGACCCACCATGCATAAAAAAAGCTTTATGGTACAAAAAAAATAAATGAATTGACACAAAAAAGGGTCAGTGTGATGAAAAGCTAACACATAATTAAGTTAATGAATTTGCTAATGAACTAGTGGCGTTTTATCTTTTACAGTTATTGGGCTACGGTTCTGAGACGTGGTCGTTGACTATAGGCATCATACGGAAGCTCAGAGTCAGAGATGAAGATATCCGTAGTAGAACCTAAGTCACTGACATAGTCTTACGAACCGCGAACCTGAAGTGGAAATGGGCGGGGCACATAGTCCGAAGGGCCGATGGACGTTGGGGGCCTATGGTGCTGGAGTGGCGACCCTGTACTGGACGGCGCAGTGAAGGCAGACCCCCACAAAGTAGACTGATGATATAAAGAGGGTCGTCGGGAGCCAGGCGGCGCAAGACCGGGCCTTGTGGAAGTCATTGAGTGAGACCTATGTCCAGCAGCGGACGTCCATCGGTCGGTCGCGAAAGTATATAAGGGGTATATAATCATAAAGTATGAGGATCTCTGGTTTTAACGATATATTAAGATTTTCAATTCAATAAGCATATAAAATATTGTAAGCCCCCATTCAAATTCACTCGTAAAAACAAATTCGCGATAAATTCTCTTAACTTGAAATAGAAAAATAAATAATCGATACGTACTTAAAAAGAATACTTAATAATATCCTAAATTCAAGAAATCCTGCCTTTACCGAGTTTTTAATGATATCAATTGTTTAAGACAATATCATTTAATACGAGAAACAAAGACCATAGAGTATGAGTTTTTTTTTCATAGAACCAAGCAAAAACTAACAATCATATAGTCTGTCAAAAATGCAAAAGCCATTTTTATATACATAATAACAAATTTTAAAAAGGTACAGTAATATGATGAAATTTCTATTCTATTAATAGATTAAAATATTTTAAGCAAAGAGTTTGCGATTGTTGAAGTGAAACTTCTTTAGGATGAGGGTAAAATTTTTACGGATGAAACGCGTGATTAGCGTCACGAAGATTTGCAGCGTTTTTTAATCTATTGACAATTAAATTCTTAACATATCTTTCTTTAACCCTCCTTTTAAGTCTCGGAAATCTAATGTTTTAGATTCGTATAAATATAAAAAAGACTTAAAAATTAGTTTGCCAAAGAAGTTTCACTCCTGACATGTGTACTTTGTACGCACGCACTTTTAATTTATTGCAGTACACGCAGGATTTCTTGTCGCTTATCTATAAATTGTTTAACATTGAGTCGGGTTCCCAACTTTGTGATAACAGAGTCCGTTGCGCGTTGCCGGTACGTTATAAATACATCACAATCATTTTATATTAACAGCCTTTTTTTGTTTTTTTTTTTCATACACGTAGCTGGATTTTTAAACGTCTCTCAAAAGTAATATGCGAAAGCTATCGAATAGAATATATTTTCGTCTATAATTTATGGCCTTTCGCATTTTATAATCTGTCTCATTATTAGTTTTTTAATCTGTCATGTTACAAAAGAGCTTATGTCAAAACTGACAGATACAAATTTTATTTATAATCTATCAGTTTAGTAATGTTTTTATGTGACAGATTAAAAATGACATTTGAATCTGACAGTTTACAGATAATTAAAAAAATCGTTTATAAAACTAGTGTATTTATGTTTTGAAATAAATCTAATATTTTTTCTAGTCTTAGCTTTTAAATTTCCAGCTATGTCTATGTTATATTTTTTAATTCGTATATAATTTAGCTTTTCTAATCATATACCGCCATTTATGGCTAAAAAATAGCAAAACAATTCATCTAGAATTGCACAATTACAATATAAACATTGATTCAATGTTTTAAAATCGTTTCAAAACTAAAGAATCAAAATACAGCTTATTTATTTATATAATATATATAAATATAAATTAGCAACAATTGTAATCAGTCTGTAAACGTACGAATGGTTGTTTTTTTTAAATTATCATTGCAATCCTTTTTTACAATGCTTATGTAACTATTGTCGTAATATTTCATTTTTCCTTGTATTTTTTTGATACTCAGTAAATAATAAGGTTAGATATGACTTCGCTGCTCTACAGGAATAATGTCACAATCCAAAAAAGGTTAACTTTAACAAAGAATAATACAAAAAGTTTTAATATTTCTTTTGACACAAGAAGATTATTTAAATCATATTGAAATACTTTGGACTTTTCATGAAATATTTTGGACTATTCGTGAAATATATTGGACGTGTTATGAAGCAGTTATATTAAACATTATTATCCGTTCGTGATGGATTTTGATATATTATAAAGACTATTGAACTTCTCATTGAATCATCGTCGAATTTTCATGAAATATTTTGGACTTTTTAATGTTTTATTTTTAGAATTTATTTGTGTCATGCTGTGTTTTTTACAAAAATATTGAAAATTATAAATTTAGTAATTACTTATGCAAAACAACGATGTCTCATTGATAAAGTATGATGTATATAAATACATTTAAAATAATAATGAGATACATCTTTACACATACAAAAAAAAACATATTTTCGTCAAAGAAGACTACCTTGGTTTTGTAATTGAAAAAAAAAAGTAAATCTTTGACATATGAAATAGAACAATCGCCAAGTTTATGAAAAAGAGGGTATCTTAAACTGTATCATCATATCAAGAGCAAAACTGTACAAAATCAACGAAATATTATAAAACGTTTCTTGTTTACACATTTTTTGAAATCACTTTCAATGGATTCCAAAAAAGGAGGTATTCTATTTATCTGTATTTTTTTTGTTAAAGTACTCCTTTATTAAACACTTATATAATAGTAAGCAAACCAATTGGAAAAAGTATACTAAATCTGACACAAATAACAAAGAAAATTTCCATCTTTACATGTAAAATTAATTTGATTTGAATCAATGACGTCATAAAAAAAGATTCATTAATCGGTTTATCACAAACAATTTTACTGGACTACATATTAATTTCAAAATGTCATTAAACTCATTTAAGAAATTTTCAAGAAATACTTTGGACAATATCATGAAGTTTTTTGGACTTTCCTAGAGTAATTTTATCGTTCATGAATAATTGAATATAAATATTGGACTTTTGTTGAATTAATTTCGAATATCCTAAACTATTATGATTGTTTATGGACCATAATGGACTTTTTATGAATTAATTTGGACTTCATAAAGTATTCTACGCTGATGGTCAAGTAATACTTGTATCATCTGCTAATGAGCTACAGGAGATGGTAAATATTATGAATGAAGCTTAGAAAAGGAAAGGAATGAAAGTGAATGTAAACAAAACGAAAGTTATGCTTTTTTAACGAGATGAATCTATGATGAATGACAATATTTTGATAGATAGGGAACAAGTGGAATAGGTGAAAGAATTGATATACTTAGGATCTAAATTTACAAAAGATGGAACATGTGAAAGTGATATTGAGAGGAGAGTAAATGCAGGGAATATGGTAAATGGTGCTCTGCACGCCTTTATGAATAGCCAGATGGTGTCTCAAAGGGTCAGACTGGCTGTGCATGGAGGAGTGTTGATGCCAACACTTATGTATCGTGGTGAAAGTTGGGTATGGCAGAAGAATCACAAAGTAAAATAAATGCGGTAGAGATGAGAGCGTTGAGAAGTATGAGTGGATTAAAACTGAGTGACAGATTAAGAAATAGTGTGATAAGAGAACGTTGTGGTATAAAAGAAGATGTCGTGACCAAAATTGAGAAAGGTATGCTTAGATGGTTTGGGCACTTAGAGTGAAAGAATGTAAGGAGACTGACAAAAAGGATTTATGAGTCTAGAGTGAATGGGAAAGTTGGAATGTGTGAGTTGTTCGAAAGGTTTAACGAGAATGAAGGATATGCAAGGATCGTGGCAAGTGGAAGGACGTGGTCTCTGCCTACACCAATGGGAATGAGGCGTGATGCTATGTATGTAAAAAACACTAACAAAAATTCAGAATAAATACAAAAATGTTTAACATTTTATTGCAAAATATCAAGTTGTAATGAAAAGAATTGAACTGTAAATAGATAAAATGCAAAGAATTTTAATTATATAATGCAGTTTGAGTCCAATTAAGGTCAATATAAGTCACAGTGTTTACTTGTTTAACTGGTGTTGAACCAGTTAAATGCATTAAAATGCTTTAAAAAACATGAACTCGTTTGACCTTGTCTGTAATCTCACGTGCCATTTGCACTTCATTAGAAACTAATCCTGTAAACATAAACTTAACCGGTTTAATAATATTAAATCTGCATAATTAATCGATTAGATTTTTCGAAATATATTCCCCCCACGATTATCCCGTAATGATTTTATCAATTAATAAATACTTGATTTTATTTTTAACTTTGGACTATTCATGAAATATATTGGACTTTTCATAAAATATTTTTGACTTTTAATGTTTTTGACTTTAGAATTTCTTTCTATAACTCTTCGTTAGAGTAATGCCTAGTTTTAAGTTTACTCAATTCAATTGGTTCGCAATACCTCGGCTAGTTATGTTCAGACTTTTTCCTCATTCAGAGGTTCTTCCTCGTTCTTTTCTTGGGGTTCAGGGCGGGGAGAACTCCAGGGCTGCAGTTCTCCAGAGCCGAAGATGACAAAGGTCAATGCTCCGAAGATGTATGTACCAGCGAGTATGAAAAAGACCTTCTGCCATTGGTAGTAGGTTTTCTAAAAATGTATAACAGATTTTTTTAAGCAAAAGAATTGGTAGCAATCGGCGAAACCCTCACCATCAATAGTTAACTGATATGATATCATAAAAAGACTGTATCTGATGATTTAAAACTGCAGTGAAAACCTAATTCAATAAAAATGATTTAATTTCGCTGAGTACTTTCCCTTACTCTCTAGAAAATTTTACTAGTAAACGTAAGTAGCAGCCCATTAACGTCCCACTGCTGGGCACAGGTCTCCTCACTTATAGGAGAAAGGGGTTTTAAGCATAAACGCACTACGATACTCCACTGCGGATTAGCAGGCATGGTATACAAGTGAACTCTTTATTCTGTATCTTACTAGTAGCAATCTGATAAATAGCCCTTTTTTAATGTCAGTGTGGTAGAGTGTGTTTATGTTAACGTGATAGTGTGTATGTGCATGTGTGTGTGCCAGTGCATGTGCCAATGCCAGTGGCTGTATACCAGAAGCAATCTGATAAATAGCCCCTTATTACTGTCAGTGTGTGTTTATTTTAGAGTGTGAGTGGGTGTGCCAATACGTATTCCAATGCCAGTGACTGTATAGCAATCTGATAAATAGCCCTTTTTAATGTCAGTGAGTCAGAGTGTGTTTATGTCAGTGTGTGTGTGCACGTGTGTATGTGCCAGTGCATATGCCAGACTCAATCTGATAAATAGCTCGTTTTTAATGTCAGAGTGTGTTTATGTTTGCGTGTTAGTGCGTGTTTGGGTGTCAGTGCGTGTGCCAATGCCAGTGGCTGTATACTAGTAGCATTCTGATAAATAGCCCTTTTTTAAATGATAGTGAGTCAGAGTATGTTTATGTCAGTGTGTGTGTGTGTGTGTGTGTGTATGTGTGAGCCAGGGCATGTGCCAATGCTAGTAGCTGTATTCCTTCAGAAGCAATCTGATAAATAGCCCTTTTTAATGTCAGTGTGTCAGAGTGTGTTTATGTTTGCGTGTTAGTGTGTGTTTGTGTGTCAGTGCGTGTGCCAATGCCAGTGGCTGTATACTAGTAGCAATCTGATAAATAGCCCTTTTTTAAATGACAGTGAGTCAGAGTATGTTTGTGTCAGTGTGTGTGTGGATGCGTATGTGTGTGTATGAGCCAGTGCATGTGCCTATGCCAGTGGCTGTACAGGGGTGTGTATTTGTGATCTCATATGTATATGTGTACTATAAAGTGTTTTGTCAATATAAACGTAAAAATACTATACGTATAACCATTTGGTACTTACGTCGTGCTTGGTGAGCTCGCCAACCATGTACGTGGAAAGCCAGCCCCCGAAAGAAGACAACGTGTTCGCAATGCCGAAGATGGTCCCTGGGATATTAAAATTAAATATTTAACACGTTCGTTGCATTACGAGATCTATCAGATCTCGTGCAGGACTTTCGTATTGTTCTCACGTGTAAAGTTCTTTTAGCATGAGTAAGAGAAATATACATATTTGCTTCCTACTTAAAGGTGAATTCAAGTACATAAAAAAATTGTGATGGATTAGGTCTCTAACGCACAGTAGTATAATTATTTTCATTCCTTGTGTTAGGGGACATGTCGATACTCTTCGGAACTTGTAAACTGTATTTTTAGGAGACTGGGGTTAAAGGGTAGGTTAGCTTCGAGATCTTTTAGGTCCTCAAAACACTGAAAAGGACATTAAAAATGATGGCGCAGGGAACGTGTTTAATGAATAGGTTTTGAGATTGTCACGGGCAGATGTTAATAGCATGTTTATAGTAGTTACATTTTCCTCAAGAGCCAGTAAAGACGCCAAGCAAAAATTTGAATTCCAGTAAGATTTTGTGTAGAGGTAAATAAATCCCCTTTTACCAATTAGCGCTTCAATGAGATTAAAGTAAAGTGCCAACAAGTCAGCAATAAAGAAAAGATTCAAACACATTCCTGATGATTTTTAGTAACATCCTAAAGTATTATTTTCATTAGCCACACAAAAATGCTTCTCTAAGAGATATATTCAAAGAAACATCAATATCGATATATATTGAATAATATCTTATATATCCGTGATACCAAAGATGGAACTTGTGAAAGTGATATTGAAAGGAGAGTGAATGCAGGGAATATGGTAAATGGTGCTCTGCTCACCTTTATGAATAGTCAGATGGTGTCTCAAAGGGTCAGACTGTTGGGTATGGCAGAAGAATCACATAAGTAAAATAAATGCGGTAGAGATGAGGGCATTGAGAAGCATAAGAGGATTCATGAGCCAAGAGTGAATGGGAAAGCTGGAAGGGAAAGACCAGCACATTTTAAACAAGGACCAGATCAAGAGTACTCTAAACCAATGAACTTGTATGAAAGGTTTAATGAGAATGAAAGAAGAGAAAGTAGATATGCAAGGATCGTGGCAAGTGGAAGGACGTGGTCTCTGCCTACCCCCATGGGAATGAGGTGTAATGCTATGTATGTATGTATATCCGTGATATATTCACTTATACAGCAAAAATAAATTGAAATACACCATATTTTAGAGTGAAAAAGGTTTCAGAAATCAAAAGTCCGATTGAGCATACAAGGTTGAAGATTATTTAAGCGATAGAAATGTTTGGACTTGATTCCAGTTGCACACAGACGCGATATATTACACATTGTAACATACAGAACTATCTTTAAAGGAGTAAAAGACTAAGTATAAAGTAATAAGCGGTAGATGTATAATCAACGGAATAATTTGATTTTTAAACTCACCACTAAATTTAGGGGCAATATCCAGACCATTGCCTAAGTAACCTGCTGTGACAGCACCGTTGATGGTGAGGGCCAGGGTGAAGATGGCGATGGACCACACCCTGTCGTGGCCGTAGAAGGCTTGCACCAACATCATTATACCTACAGACAATTACTTATTTATAGAGAAACTGATTACTGTAAGTTTATATTGGAACCAGTAACGAATAACTTGACGTATTGTTCGGAGGGAATTATCAAAAGAGAAAACATTTGTGTTTTTGTATGTTTGCAACGTTTTCACACAAAAACTATTGGACCGATTTCTATAATTTTTTCGACATTAGAAAGCTGCATTTTTCACTGAGCGACATGGGCTATTTAACTTTCTCAAAAAAAATAGGGATCCCTAAAAAAATGCATCAATGTAATCCAAGGTGTGAAAAAATTGGTCTAAGAAAATCTGTATTCGCGTGCACTGCGAAAACTATTGAAGATAGAACAAAAAAATATTCTCCAATATTATAGAACGTTTTAATATCTACAAAAAGTCCTTGATACCATATATCCAACTACTTTAGTTATGCCACTATAACTACTTTTTTGCATTTAAAAAGTTAATAAAAGTGTCGGCAACAATCCAACCATATTATTCATACCTCTGTATTAATCCTTATCCTATTTTATTAAAGACAATTTCAAAACCTGTAAAATGCATTTTAAATTATCAAAATCGAACATTACATTCAAAAGATATAACGAATTTAAAAATCTCAATCTAAACATATCGCGAGTCGAACTGCAGTGTCAAATATCGTGTATAGAGATAGCCTTTGTCCTTTCTAAAGATGTAGACTACCTGTGTAGTTTTAGAGTGTACTTTCACATTTATAATATTAGTAAGAATTCTTGATTTGATAAAGAACTACTATATATAAACACTTAAGATTTATTTATCTAAGATTTTGATATGTATTCATGTACCTAAACTATTCGTGTTAAAAGTAATTAAACGTTATCTAAACAATTTCATTGGAAATTGAAATCGAGGGTTCTTAATACATGAATGACATCGTACTGGTTATATGATTGTTANATTAGAATCAGAGTGTGGGAAAAAAAATATAATTTGACGATTCAAAAGTGCTGTAAAATGCCTACTTGAATAAAGATATTTCGATTTGATTTGATTTGAAAAAATTGATATATTTCTTTATACTTTGATTTGATTTAATTTATCTATACATTATGCATGTCAGTGTAATTTTAATGTGAGTGAAATGATGACACAGGTTATTAATGTACTCACACTTAACAAACAATTATAAGTTATTAATATAACATTGACATTTTTAAACTCTTTATGTCTTTTGAATGGAATGTCCGATTTTAATAAAATATCATTTAATAGGATAAGGATTAATACAGAGGTATGATTAATATGGTTTGATTATTGTCGGCACTTTTATTAACATTTAAAATGCAAAAAGTCGTTACAGTGGCATAACATTGTTCTATCTACAATAGTTTTCGCACCACAGGCGATAGCAGATTTTTAGTTTTACACCTTGGCTTACATTAATGCATTTTTCTTAGGGATCCCTATTTCTTTTGGGAAAGTAATATAGTTTATGTCGCTCAGTGAAAATGCAGCTTTTTAATGGTGAAAAATATTTTAAATGGGTCCAGTTGTTTTTGTGTGGAAACTTAACAAACATACATACAAGAACACAAATGTTTCCTCTTTATAACATTAATTTAGATGAAGTTGTTTCACTCTTGTTAATACCTAGATTATTGTCTGTTTTTGATATTGGAGTATTTTATGAACAAATGTACTCGTATGTATTAAATGTATTTTAAATGATAAAGGTAAGGTAAGGTAAGTAGCAGCCCATTAACGTCCCACTGCTGGGCACAGGCCTCCTCACTCATATGAGAGAGGGTTTTTTGAGCATAGACCCACCACGCTGCTCCACTGCGGATTGGCAGGCATAGCACACAAGTGCACTCTCTATTCCTTCACTCTCATAGTCTGATGTGACGGTAATCCGTCCGACACGACCGGAAAGAGATCGGGCGCAGGACCGACGGCTTAACGTGCTCTCCGAGGCACGGGGGTGGATCACACCGCCAATTTTTTCCCAACTTCGGGCAAATACTGAGAAAATAGAAAACTCAATATAGATTTCGAACTAGCCCGACCCGGGACTCGAACCCAGGATCTTAAACGATAAACTATGTTTATTTAACAAATTTGGTACCGATCTCATTGAAATTGTATTATAACGATTGATTCCTTATACGGCTTTTTTTACGGCTGAGTTTTATAGAACGTATATTGGAAATATTTCAATAAAATTAGTAGTTTCAGAGACCGTTTCAATACCTGTTAAATACTTTTTAAATTATTAAAATCGGACATTCCGTTCAGAAGATATAACGAATTTAAAAATGTCAATCTAAAGAAAATTGTAGCAACCCTTATAACTGGTGGGTTAGTTCATATTCCAAGGATACCAATGATACCCACATATACTGTTTTTATTTTTATCAATCTAAAATTACAGATGGGATTTTTAATTGTAGAGTATTTTTAAATTGACTAATGTCGGATATTCTACGTAAATGACGTTGCGAATTTAAAAATGTATTACATGGATATATATTCGTGGTAAAATAAAATCTGTATATTGATTAGATTATGAATGCAAGTGTGTATCTAATAATCTGAAAGAGAGTAATTAAAAATTAAATGAAATAAAACTTTTATGTTAACGAAAATAAATCTATAGTCCGACTTTCTACTGCCACGAGATCGGTGAAACCAAGGGGCATTGCTAGTATATTATACATATAAAAAATCTTAGTAAAACAGTGTTCTAATATATACACTAGTTATAGACTTTAGGGGTAATTAAAATCGTTAAAAATGAAAGATTGTCTATAGACGTTAAAAGCATTGGCGTCTCTGTCTTATACAGTGTTGTCTTACAATTAAAGGATATAACAAAAAACGTTGAATAAATAGAGAAAACATTAGGTATCTTGGGTATATAGTAAAAATGTTACCAGGTAATCCAACAGCAAATCCAGTAAAGAGTTTTCTAGCTGCAGTGGTTGAAAGGCTGCCTCTACGACGAAGGGAGTCAGCGAGTACAGACGAAGCCAGGGCACATAAATACTTCCCCAAATATGGCAGAGATGATAAAAGACCATTCTGTAAAGAGAATATTATGAATTAAATAATATATGTCGGAGAATAAGAGAGAAGGAAGCATAAAGCACAGGAGCGTAGGGTTATCCGCCGACATCGTCATTAATGGCATCCATAATTTCCATACTGTGGGCGTTCGTGGGAAATGTTGGTGCAATCAAACACTTTATTAATTAACTCAGATTATAATGTTCAATCACATAATGTTCCCGATATCAATTTACACAAACTCATTAACAATAATAGCTAGAAAGCGATAGTTTCAATAGTCGACTCTGTCCCACGCCGATAGAACGATGGCGCCAGCGCTCCACAGACTACCGCACTCCGACATATAAATACATTTTTTAACAAAAACCGCCCTCAAAACAAACTCTTAGAAATATTTTAATATGCTCTAAAAAGTTTAAAATAATTGCGTATTCTTTTTTAGAGTTCTTCGTATTCTTATATTTGGAGTCGGCGTCAGCGACGGTAGGTGTGTCCCGCGTGTCCACATGGCAGCTCCTACGCCACTTCCACCTATAGATTCCATATGTAGGTATCTTGGCTCCAAATATAACAATACGAACAACTCTAAAAACGAATCCTCGAAATCGGTTGGAGTGATCTTGAGTTACTCGTCCATTTGTCGAGCACATGCTTAATGCAAATTTAAGACTTATCCGGTTTTCTAATGGATGCCATCATCAGAACTGGATTTTAAAAAATTGGGACCCTACGACAAGCACCACCATTCATATATAAAAATCATGAAAATCGGTCGACCCAGTAGAGAGTTATGAGGTAACAAACCTCCTCCTTTTTTTAAAGTCGGTTAAAAATAAACCAGAAGACGCCTAAACCTTATCTTCTTTACGCAGTATAAAATAAAGTCACTTCCGCTGTCTTCGCTTAGATCTTTAAGAGTTATCAACGGATTTTTATACAGTTTTCAGCAATAGATAGAATGATTCAAGAGGAATGTTTATATGTATAATACATTTATATTATAGTACAGAAAATACGAAAAATTCAATGATTTGTAATGGGATGTCGAAACAAACGTCAATTTAATGCGCTATGAAATTGTATATATTGGTTGGATGAAGTGGAGGCAGGTCTCTGGAACAATTTTCGATGCCAGAATGCCCCTTAAACTAAAGGGGAAAATTTATAAGACGATCGTAAGACCTGTCATCCTGTATGGATCAGAGTGCTGGGCCACCAAAGGGGAGAATGAAAGGAAATTGCATGCAGCGGAGATGCGAATGTTGAGATGGATGTGTGGAGTGACAAAATTGGATAAGATTAAGAATGAGTATATTAGAGGAAGTGTGAAAGTAGCACCAGTGACCGAGAAGTTAAGGAGTGGAAGGTTAGCCTGGTATGGACATGTAATGAGAAGGGAAGATAGCCATGTATGTAAGAGGGTCCTAAATATGATGGTAAGCGGCAGGGCCGGGAGAGGGCGACCAAAAAAAGTGTGGATGAATTGTGTGAAAGAGGATATGTGTATAAAGGGTGTGAATGTAGAAATGACAGCGGATAGAGTGTAGGGGCGAAAGGATACATGCTGTGCCGACCCCACCTAGTGGGATAAGGGCAAGAAAAACAACAACATGAAATTGTATATCTTAAAAAAATCAACAAATATGTCCGGTAAGCATATAAGATAACCCACAGTAACCGTTTTAATCTTTTACATATAACAAGAAACTGTATTATTTACCACGCTATTTTATACAATATCGTATTATACTTTATTTAATCAAAGTGCGTGCGTACAAAGTACACATGTCAGAAGTGAAACTTCTTTGGCAAAGTAATTTTTATGTCTTGTTTATATTTATACAAATCTAAAACATTAGATTTCCCAGTCTTAGGAGGGAAAAAGAAAGATATGTTAAAAATTTAATGAATTCAATTGTCAATAAAATATTAAGTGTCTCCAAAATTAATACAAATAATTTATTAAAATCTCAAATGGCGAATTGTAAATAAAAACGCCGCGTGATTTTTGTCAATATTAGAAATTATTAATTAATTTTTTTTATATCAAAAATAGTATATTAAATTATGATATGAGTGGCAAATTAATTTACCATAAAACTACCAAATTTTCAAACGAATTAGCATAAAAAACGCTGCACATTTTCATGCAGCTAAAGAAGTTTCACTTCAAAAATCCTCAATCTAATCGAAAGATTTGATAACAATTAGTTAACGTAAAAAAAACTCTTGATTTATAATTAAAGGTTGTAGTAAATTGCGTAAAACCATCCAATTACCATTAAGGGCTATTAAAAAGGTGCTATTTCCACCTAAGTAGATACAGCGGCAAGGGTTAACGACTATGAATAAGATTCCATCTAAAAATAGTAGGGAATGCATTGGAAATAGCCCCTGTTTAATGTCAAGAATGTGCGACAGGCGCCAAGGTAACTGCACTCGGTTTTTTTTTTTTATAGTAAATGCAAATATCCAATGCGTAACTGCATTTGTCGATCTTGTCTACTTTAATAATAAGGGAGAAGTAGCAGCCTTTAAAATTGACCAGCGGTATATAGATGTATTGAACTGCTTGTGCGAAAACGCCACTATGTCAGTCCGTATACAGGACCAAAGCTTAGGATTTATCCAACTGCACCATGGAGCGCGACAAGAAGACGTAATCTCCCCGAAGCTCTTCACCGTGGCGTTGGAAGTCCTCTTTAAGCTAATGAAGTGGAACGGACTGGGCATCAACATAAACGGCGAGTACATCACTCATCTACGGTATACCGATGACGTGATCATTATAGCAGAAACTCTGGAAGATCTTAATACTATGCTGGATGATCTCAACGAAGCTTCTCAACAGGTGGGCCTAAAAATGAAAACGAATAAGACAAAAGATATGTCCAATATCCATGTTCCGCTCTACCCAGTTATCATTGGGAACTATGCACTCGAAATTGTTGACGAGTATACATACCAGGGACATATAATCCAGCTAGGTGGGTCTAATTTCAAGAAAGATCGTTCCTCCAATATCCCACAGTGTCAGAAGACCAAAGTATTCGAACAGTGCGTGTTGCCAGTGATCATCTAAGGATCGGAAACGTGGTCATTCGAAAGCTCAAAGCCACACAGCGTGCGATGGAGAGAGCTATGCTTGGAGTTTCTCTACGCGATCAAATCAAAAATGAGGAGATCCGTAGAAGAACCAAGGTCACCGATATAGCCTTAAGAATAAAGATGGAGGTTGGAGTTCAAAGGTGCTGGAATAGCAACCCCGCACCGGACGGCGCAGTATAGGCAGAACCCCCACAAGGTGGAACGACGACATAAGGAGGGTCGCCGGTAGCCGCTGCAGCCAGGCGGCACAAGAGTGCATCATTAGGTGAAACCTACGTCTAGCAGTAGACGTCCATCGGTTGAAGTGAGTGAGTGAGAGAGTAGCCTTCTGATATAAAACTAACAAAAACAATAGTAGAGTGGATCATCTATACATACTATTAAATAAAATAGCTTCAGCTGTCTCGTCGCTTAGATCTTAAAAAGTCCAGGATAAGATAGTAACCTTTTTTATCTTATATATTATAAAAAAATAAACTGCAATTAAAATTTATTGTTATCGATAACAGATACCGTATATTTTATGTACACATTGATGTCCGAAGTAATAATGTTATTAATCGATGCAATTGATTTCGTAGACTTTACTTTCTACTTCAATATTAGAACCATAGATATATAAAAGGATAGATCGGCCAAGGAAGCAGAAAACGCATGACATCTAAACTACGTAGGTAGGAATATTGCAATTATTAATTTTGCAATTTAACTTGAGTGAAGGAGATGCAAACGATCGATTTTAATGCAATTTTCACTCTAAATTGCGAAATAAAAACAAACACTTCTTTTCTTTTACGATGTAGGGTGAGGGGTTGTTGGCACGCTTGATTTCGTATTGAAACGCAGATGTATCTATAAAAACCCCCAAACCAACACAATGCTCACCAGGTATTAAGGAAATCCCATAGATGTTTCAAAGACGACGAGTAAATTGATACAATACCGATTTTAAAAAATCTTGTGTGCAATTCACATGTGGTAGAAGAAGATGAATGTTAAATGTCAGCAAGAGGATAATTGTCAATTGATTCCCATTAAGTCTTGGTGACACGAGTGGAGGCGACACAGACAGAGCCAGGAACATAAACACTGTATAATGCTTGCTATCTCATTTTCTCCCACGTTAAATCTTATCAATTTGTGTCTATCTCACTTTTTCGTTGCCTCGACTTTAAAATCACGACAATGTTATAGAAGTTTACATAAATTAAACGCAGTAAATCAATGTAACTACTTCACGGTGGCTTTATTAGAATCACATGGAACTTTCCAGATCGAATTAGCTACATTAAGATTTACAAACTACAGCTGATAATATATGCAAATATTGCAATTAAGAAATTCCCAATATTTGACCGTAGTTGGAAAGTTACCAATGTGCTACACCCCCGTGACTCAGGGAGCATGTTACGCCATCGGTCCTGCGGCTGATCTCTCTCCGGTCGCGTCGGATTGCCGTCCCATCGGACTATGAAAGTGAAGGAATATACAGTGCACTTGTGTTAGTCTGAAAACCCTCTCGTTTATCATTGAGAAGGACTGTGTTCAGCAGTGGGACGATAATCAGTTGCTGCTAGCCTTTTTACCTTTATCACGATTATAAAACACCCATTTAATAGTGGTACCCGTAAATAATATTTTTTTTAATATACTGATTAATTCAACCAATGCCGCTAATTATACGTGGTCAGTGTTATCGTATATAGATCTATGGTTTAAGCAGTCTATACTTAGGAGATTAGTCTAGATTAGAAGACCGATTATGTACGCAATCCACGATGTAATTAACGTACACCCAGCAAATATTACTTTTACCTTAAAGTAATAGAAATAAAGCTTATTTTACTAAAGCTTGGTTATATTTGCATGTTGTCTACTATACTTAGTGGCGCCAAGAAACTTTCAACTTGGATTATATACTATAGACTCTTACGAAGCGAATATATAAGTTACTCTTCATTGAATCATAAATTGTGTGAATCACAGAAATAGTACATTATAAGCGTCCATAGTGAAATTTAGGGTTCAATAAGAAAGACGCTTTGAACAGAATATCCTGGAAAGTACACATCACGCATCATTCCCATAGTGGTAGGCAGAGACCACGTCGTTCCACTTGCCACGATCCTTGCATATCTCCTTCGCTTCTTTCATTCTCATTAAACTTTATATACAAGTTCGTCGGTTTAGAGCACTCTTGACCTGGCCCTTATTTAAAATGTCCTGCATTTGGTCCAGGAACGTTCGCCTTGATCTTCCCCTTCCAACTTGACTCATAAATCCTTATAGTCAGTCTTCTTTCATTCATTCTCTCTACATGCCCAAAGCATCTAAGCTCTTTCTCAATTTTAGTCATTACATCTTCTTTTATACCACAACGTTCTCTTATCACTATTTCTTACTTTGTCACTCAGTTTCAATCCACTCATACTTCTCAACGCTCTTATCTCTACTGCATTTATTTTACTTCTGTGCTTCTTCTGCCATACCCAACTTTTACAACCATACTTTAGAGGCGAGGGGAGTAATAGTTTTTTATTAGAAATTTTCTATTGACATTAACAATAATAAATAGAGAGACACGGATTTTTCTAATACGAATTGCTTCGTTAAAATGTTTTTCTTTTGTAATGTGTTGTAATTTAATTTGTTTCTTCTGTCTATTCCAAGTTCTTCTAATTCTTTGTCGAAGAAATAAGTTGTACATAACAGAATTAAAATAAGCCTCATCGCACGCGAGAAATGAGTCTCAATCAATGAAACTAATTTATACTAATTATTTCATTAAATTTAATTGTATCACACTGCTCTGAATAAGGTTTTCTTTCTTTTTCTTTAAATAAGGAGTATTTCGACGATCAAAGAACTTGCCAGGGAATAGATTGCTGTAGCTTGAATAAAGTAAATAAGAACAATATCGTAATGATAATGAAGTAAGTTGATATAAGAAAAGATAACTGACAGTCGATTAACGACCCACAACTGGGTACAGGCCTCCTTACTCGTAAGAGGGTTTTTAGAGCATGGACCACCACGCTATACGACTGCAGGTTAACAGGTAATCCAACACGACCGGAGAGAGATCAGGTGCAGGGTCTTCGATGCACGGGCAAATACTGAGAAAAGAGACTGAATGTCGAATTTTGAATTCGCCTGACACGGGACATGAAACCGGGACTTTATGTCTAGCCTTATGTCTCTGCGGCAACTTACATTAAAAACGCAAAAATGATGCTGTGAGACCACTGACTTGTCAGTGTGTTATTGGTAGATTTACACCTTTCTTACTCTCCTACAAAAACAGATTTTTTTGAATTGTGTCACTATACTTCCAAAGCAGTTATGTAGTTGTGGCCACCATCTGTCAAATGAGGAATATCCGGCCTTATCCTTTATAGGCGACTTCCTGATGAGAGTGCGAACCGGTTTTGAGGGGTTACAATCAATGACTTTCAAGCAAATTGATGCCTATTACCCTTTTATTAAAGTTTCCTGCCTATTTGCATGATGTTTGCCTTCCGACTGCAATTCAAAAAAAAATCTATATTCACGTAAGCTTTTGTTGCTCCACTGCTTCGTAAGTCATATTTCTACTTTTAATTGCTTAAAACTTACACTTTCCTCGCGCCTCCTGAGAAGAACCCACAACAAACTCATTTATATACTTTTCATACATTAAATTACTTTTAGTGTAGCCATTAAACTGTCTAAGTTAACACAATATAGAATGCAAAGGCGGTCTTATCGCTAAAAGACAACAACCTTTGGAACAAGAGGAAAAGGAAATAGAAAAAAGAGGTGCAAATAAAGATACGGACATATATATATAGCTATAGCTTGCTAATATTATAAATGCGAAAGTAACTGTCTGTCTGTAGCCCTTTCACGACATAACTACTGAACATATTTAAATGAAATTTGGTGCACAGATAATCTAGGTCCTTAGATCGGACAACAAGCTCCATAAGACGATCTTACGATATACAAAATTTGAAAGGCATAAAATGCTTTACTTCCCGTGCCTAGCAGTCGAATATATAACTCAATGTGCATAAATAAGTGAGTCAGTTAGTTTTACAGAGTAGACAATCAGATTTTGCGCATTAGTTTCACGTAAAGCAGATTAAACTGTGATAAAGTACAAAGAATCCGCACGCCTTCAACCATAACTCACGGTGACGTGAACGGAACAGTCTTGCATAACAATAGATGTCTGTCTCGATCATGAGTTCGCAACCTTTGGATATTTTTTTTATCTTTTTTCTATTGATGATAGACTGTGTCTCCTGAACGAATTTTGGCCACGACGGCCAATCTAATGAAAGAGATGTTACAGTGCACAACTGCACTCTCTATTCCTTCACACTCATAGTCCGATTTAACAGCAATTCGACAGTCACGGAGAGAGTTCAGGCGCAGGATCGACGGCTTAACGTGCTCTCCGAGGCACGGGAATGGAGCACACCGCTAAATACACAACACAGACGACTATACTCAGAAGTTCTTGACAGAAAATTTAATATAATTTTAAATTCAACCGGGATTCGAGAACCTCATGTCTGTCGTAGAACGTAGTCGGAAGGGGTGAGGGAAACTAGAATTATTGTTAAGGTGGGATCAAAGTTTGCCAACATCATCCTTACGTCAACAATAAATGTCCCCTAAGCTGGCAGCCCGCTAACCTGGATACTTCCGAATTAACAAAAAAACAAAAAATTACAAAAAACATGTGGCATTTAAATTTTCCCCTCGACATTTAATAATTTATTGTACTATATATCAAAAAATAAAAATAAATAATATAACATAAAATCTCTTTTCTAAAGATTGAAAGGTATCTTCCTTTTGCGCTCCCTCTAAGTCTCGAAAATCTAAAGTTTTAAATTTGTTTAAATATAAACAAGACTTAAAAATGACTTTGCTAAAGAAGTTTCACTTCTGACATGTGTACTTTGTACGCGCGCACTTATAATTTTTTCTTGGTATTCCCTATAACATTTGACATACGAAAATAAAAATATTACGATCAACAAAAATGTTTATCACCCCTGATTCATATCTGATATACGATAAATAACTCACAGTAACGAGTTATGTTCGGTATTAATTAATTTATAGTTCTTGAACCATTTATTGTGGTTACGTCGAATTGTGCAGTTATTAGGTAATATTTAACTGCTTTGAAATATTATAATTAATGATGATGAAAATCAACGGTGCGAGTTATTAGCTTCATTTGAAATTATACGAATGTTACTTTACTGCATCGATATAACTGAAATTTTGTACACAGACAGTCTAGAACCTGTCAAAGGACGTCACTGAGAACGTGTTTCCCAAAATTCCCACGAGATCCGGATCTAAGCGAAACTTACTGAGAGATTTCCTTTACCATTAACATTTGACGGCCTCGCTGGCGCAGTGGTGCGAGTATTCGCTTTGCTAGCGGAGGTCCCGGGTTCGATCCCCGGAAGGACGAATTTAGGAAATTGTATTTTCTAATTTGTCTGAGTCTGGACTGGTGGGAGGCTTCGGCCGTGGCTAGTTACCACCCTACCAGCAAAAACGTACCGCCAAACAAAGAGATTTGTGTTCCGGTACGATGCTGTGTAGAAACCGTAAGGGGTATATCGCCTCTTAACAGATTAGCGCGCTTCCATCTTAGACTGTATCATCACTTACCATCAGGTGAGATCACTGTCAAGCGCTAATCTGTCAGCAATAACAAAAAAAAAACCCTTTGTGTTGACATTCGTCATACATGTTCCTTTCGTGACGTAAACTTGCACTAATAACGGGATCAAGAGGCAACTAGCCTCGAATAAATTTGACACGAACACGCCTAATACCTTAACAAGTCTTTACAGCTGGATTTTCCTGTTCCAGTGGACAATAAAAAATTTTAGATCATCGGTAATAGTCAGTGGGAGTCAAAATTACATCTAGCCGTTTCTCCGTCGTCGTCGCTTGAACCGATGGATGTGCACTGCTGGACATAGGTCGCACGTAATGACGTCCACAAGGCCCGATCTTGCGCCGCCTAGCTCCAGCGGCTACCGGCGACCCTCCTTATATCGTCGGTCCTCATTCCAACACCTTCAGGCCCCAGCATCCATCGGTCCTTCGGACTATGTGCCCCACCCATTACCACTTCAGGTTCGCGATTCGTAGGACTATGTCGATGACTTTGGTTCTACTACGGATCTCATCCATTCTGATACGATCACGTAGAGAAACTCCCAACAAAGCCTTCTCCATCGCACGCTGAATGACTCTGAGCTTCCGCATGAGGCCCATAGTCCGCGACCACGTCTTAGAACCGTAGGTCATCACTGGCAACACGCACTGTTCGAAGACTTTGGTCTTCAGGCACCGAGGAATATTAGACGAAAATGTTTCTCCCTAATGGGAGTGAATTAATTTTCCAATTCCGAGGAAAATGCAGGACAATATAATAATTATATTACAAATAATAACAGACATCTTCTTGTGAAAGTCCTGTCAAAATTGGAACAGCTGTCACTAATATTGGAAATTGTTTTCTTTAATTCATTTTAAACGTTGGGGTATAAAAGATATATTGAATAAAATTGAGAAAGGTATGCTTAGATGATTTGGGCACGAAGAGAGAATAAATGAAAGGAGACTAACAAAAATGATTTGTAAGTCAAGAGTGAATGGGAAAGTTGAACGAAGAAAACCAAGGCGAACGCTCCTGGACCAAATCCAGGATATTTTGAATAAGGGCCAGGTCAAGATTACTCTAAACCTACGAACTTGTATGAAGGGTTTAATGAGAATGAAAGAAACGAAGACGTATCCAAGGATCGTGGCAAATGGAAGGATGTGGTCTCAGCCTATCCCTATGGGATTAAGGCGTGATTCATTTCCCGTAATGTATGACTAAATCTATGTCATTTTGACATCATAATTATTCAATTCAATTTTATTAATTCGTATAAATTCCTTTTTTTATAAAAAACATTTAAGTTTCCCAAACAGTTGTACCGAAATAAGTAAATGAAATGTAATAGAGGTTTCTAATAAAATATCGGATCTACAAAACCACAACCAAGATTAAGGTTAATTCATAAGAAAATATATAAAAATTGTAACCAAGCACTAAAATTTATGGGCGTTGAATATAAATAAGCTTTTTATTTACACAGAGTAACAGTAACGTAGAAATTTAGTAGTAAACACATAAGTAAACATGTGATAACTAACATATCTGTTATTTGCTACTTTACTGATAAAATAACATACGGAAATAACTTCAATCCAAAAGAGATATTACGGTACTGTCAATATTTTAACAATGGAGTGAGCGAGTATTATAATAACTTCGACTACTTAAAGTGGCAATATGATAGCAATATGCTTTACGGGTTTTTTGAAGTTATACTTCTTTTGACGCGTTAGAGAAAAATGTGTAAATTTTTACGATGTGCCCGCACAGCGTCACAAAAAAAACTTAACATTTTAGTTTTTTTAATATTTTATAATTATATAATACCTTAATTGTTTTATTATATTACTATACATATATTGTGTGATTAAAAATATCAACATGACATTCTCATCAAAATTATAACTTTCTAACGCGTGTACATAAGTAATTAAAAATTAAATTTTAAAGAACATATATCTATATTAACCACAAGAATCCGAAAACTAACTGTAATATTTAAAAATATTAAAGAAGTTGCAGATAAAAAATTAATAAATACCATTTATTTTGGGTTATGTGAATCCTTACTGTCTTATGGTGTCGAGATATGGGGGGAGCTTCTAAAACAACTATGGTCTCTCTTGAAAGAGCACAAAGAATGCTACTAAAGGTGAGTCGTTCTTTACCGTATTATTATTCAACAAACTCACTCTATAGGGACTGCGAGGTTCTAACTGTTAGGCAATTATTCATATTTAAAATAATAATAAGATATCACGCACAATGTGGTAATGTAAAAAGTAATACTGGCAAAAGGCAAACGTACAGAGTTTTTGATATTCACAAATTTAAGCGAACGTTCACAAACAAATTCCCATGTTTTCTGGGGCATTACCTCTATAATAATACGAATAAAATCTTGAATATATACAAATTAAAAAAGCACGAGTGTAAAATAAAGTTAAGAAATTGGCTAAAAACCATGGATTACGATACAACAGAAAACCTTTTAAGAATACTTCAATAATATGATACAAAACCTATAAGAAAGTAGTAAAATATACACATAACACTACGAACAAACACAAATGCACAAACAAACACAAACACACACACACACACACACAAGTATCTACATTAATAACACGTGTCTTTATATATCAAAATGTTGAAAAAAAAAAAAAATTATAAATATCGAATTTGTGTAGTTTTTTCAACAAAAACAACATAAGTACGAAGCTAATTTTGCATGATAATAAAATTTTAATTATTGCTTCTCCTATATTTAAGATGTATAATTACAACAATAATAGAAAGTGTTACAAACCGGGAAAGGGCCTGGGGACTTGAAGCACAGATTTATTCTAGTTCAGGCACCAGTACCCACATTATAAAGTGCACATAATTTATATTGTTACTAGTAAGAATTTTTTTTATAATGTTATGTAATGTGGAGAAAAATAAAATATTCATAAAAAAAAATATGTATAAAACGCAAAACTTGTTTGTTTCACAAATAATAAATAAATAAGTACACACAGACTCACACACACACACACACACACACACACACACACACACACACACACACACACACACACACACACTTTTTATGAGTAATTGTGCCAATACGTATGCAACTACTTTTACGATGACTTAACTTAAGCACATATTATTGCACAAAATTTATATTAATTTGTTTATTTTTATAGATCCTCTTAATGGGAAAAGCAAAGTATTAGACCATCTTCTTCAGAGTCAGTGTCCATCATATTTTTATATACTAAATCTGTGATGTAAATAGTATCTAATATTTAGTCTACGGTTAAAATCACAGGTGAGGTGAGAGGTGACTGATGGCTCTCTTAAAGTAGTCTACGGAGAGCGTTTTGAAATGACTTGACAGTTGCGAGGTCGAGATCTCTGTGGAGATCAACGTTGCGCATGAACCAGCGGGCGCCCGTGGCTATGCGCATGAATTTGTTCTGGAGTCGAACCTGCCGGCGTGCGGGAACATGAGCGAACACTACGCTCGCATACAAGAGAATATTGGGTGGATGCAAGTTTTGTAGTGTCACCTTGTGGCGCAGTGACAATTTACTCTTCTTGAGGATCATATGGTGAAGACGACCTAGCGCAAACGCTGCGCTGAATCGAATAATCAAAAATTTTTATTGTTGCCAGATCTGGCGATGTGGCCTCTAAGTACCGATGAAGAGTAAAGCTATGCTTTTCTCATCATTAACCTCAACTCTCCATTTGCTAAACCAATCGCCTAGACCGCTCTTTGGAGGCGAGAGGAGATGTGAGTAAACGAGTATGAGGGTGTATTGTTAATCAATTACACCTCTTTTACTCTCCTCCCATTTCATCTCCTCACCTCAACTCTCCAATGCAATCAATTGCCACACCAACGCTTCCCACCGGAAGTCAACAAACTTTTTGTGTTTAAAAATAGTCAAAACTTTGAGCCATATGAACTACATAGTTAACGTAACTTAGACATCAGATTTTAAAGTTTTTATCCATGAAACTCCCCTTAACAAGATTTCGCTTTTTTAACACATACATACATACACATACACATTTTTAACAATAAAAGCCACCACATGATTACATCAAGTAAAAATAAAAACATGTTCTATATCTCGTAAAATGTTATGCGCCCATGATCACACTATTATCTCAGAATACAGTCCACTCTTGTGTTTATGTCGTCTGCGAACATGAAATATTAATATAGCACGTCTGGATCTAAACCATCTGAACTGTGCCACGTTTTATTACCACTCTATTAATAGCTACGTCGTATTTGAATACCACTTTGCTTGGCAACCGTCTGTCATCAGTTCTAAATGAAAACGAGAGTGGATTTATAAGTATCAGCCAGCATATTGGGTGCCTCGGTGACCGTCATTTTAAGTACTTTTTCTTCTTTCTTTTGTAATGCCACCTGCTTTTTTCATATCTTTTACCCAAAGATTGTGTGTTAAGACGATGCTTATGTAATAAGACTGCCTTTGCATGCTGTTGTTTCCTTAACTACTATTTAAGTTACCCAGTCATTTAGATTTTTTTTCTTCCATGTTGTGTGTGGCAACCTCTCCTCAACCTTATGTGTCACCTAAGCACATTTAGAAGCCTGTTAGAGGATTATATCTGTATCTATTGATTAGAGAATGTTAGTAAGTTCATCAGTTATTCACATAACGCTCCAAGTCAGGCTTCAAATGTGCAATATCTCTCGTGTTTAATTGCTGAGAAATATGGACCATGAAAGAAGACATCAAAAAATGACTGCAGGCTTTGGACTGGATAAAGTGGACCGATTTTGCAACGCTATAGAACAACGAAATACCTCCTAAAGGTGTTCCTTGCTTAACCTAATTATGATGGGTATAGTTGTAGGGTAGTATCGTTGTAGTGTTGGCAGAGGCTCTAGAAGATCTCAATGCAATGCTCAATGACCTGAGCAGAGCTTCTCAACAGATGGACCTAAAAATAAACATGAATAAGACGAAAGTTATGTCCAATATTCATGTTCCTTCATGATCCGCTCCACCCAGTCATCGTTGCGAACTCAGCACTCGCAATTGTTGACGAGCACACATACCTGGGACACATAGTTCAGCTAGGTAGGTCCAATTTCGACGAAGAGGTCAACCGCCGGATCCAACTCGGTTGGGCAGCGTTCGGGAAACTACGACAGATATTTTCGTCCGATATCCCTCAGTGCCTGAAGACAATGATCTTTGAACAGTGCGTGTTGCCAGTGATGACCTACGGTTCCGAAACGTGGTCGCTGACTATGGGCCTCATACGAAAGCTCAGAGTCACTCAGCGTGCGATGGAGAGGGCTTTGCTGGGAGTTTCTCTATGTGAACAAATCAGATATGAGGAGATCTGTAGCAGAACCAAAGTCATCGACATAGCCCTAGGAATCGCTGACCTGAAGTAGCAATGAGCGGGGCACATAGTCGGACCGATGGACGTTGGGGCCCGCAGTTGCTGGAGTGACGACCCTGCACCGGGCGGCGCAGTGCAGGTAGACCTCCCACAAGGTGGACTGATGACATAAAGAGGGTCGCCGGTAGCCGCTGGAGCCATTCGGCGCAAGATCGGGCCTTGTGGGAATAATTTCGAGAGACCTATGTCTGGAAATACCAACCGATCTATCGTTTACAGCTCAGGCTACAGATCGTCTACAGCTGGCTGTAGACGTCCATCGGTTGAAGCGTAACTAACCCTCATCAGTATCAGTTAGTCACACGTCAGTTGATCATAAGGATTGGATTAAGGTCCATCATCATCATCGAATAAATTTTATAGTTTTTGACAGTCTTAGGTGGTAACACTACAATTTTATGAGAAAAGAATTATTATTTGTCTTTCGTATTACTCGAATATTTCCCGATGCCGTAAGAATATAACTGACTGACTGAGTATAATGGCGTTAAACAATCTTCGTAGTCGCTTTTATAATTTGCCTAGTCTGGGGCATATATATAGTAAGTTTACAAAGTCTGCAACGGACGTATGTACAAAAAATGTTTTTTGTATATATATAGATTCATTAGAAGTCGGTCAGGAGCGTTAATTAGCATTTTAAATCGTCCAGCAGCAAATATTCATTGAATCAAGACAAAAACTATATCCGTCTCGCAATGAATGGTACTGTGACCACGTTATTAAAACTCGTGGACTGTCATAACTTAAAACGAATTTTTTTATATAAAATTTCTTATAGCCCGATAGGTGAAAAATTCCGATATACGTAGCGTGAGATACGCATGTGTAACTATATATAACTGTCTGTTGGTTTATAACTTTATTTAACGGCATTTTTCTAAGAAAAAAACTACGATGATACACCCACGATTTTAAAGGGAGATTTCAATGCTTTAGCCAACTCTGTACAATTGATAGAATTTTTAAAAGAGAATTTAAAATATATTACAAAATTTAATACAACATAATCCGATGAATTATACTACTTTCTAAGTAGTAATAGTTACAAAACTATAAAACAATATTTTATTGGTATTTACGCTATATTTCCCTAAATAGAGGAAATGACGAGTGACATTTTAATTAATATCAAATAGAAAAATGAAGCTTACAAACATTAAATTGAATAAACTTTATTTAATATTTTCTTGTACTGCTTTTTTTATAAAAAAAATAACACGGAAGCAATAAATGCGAATCTTAATCTGTACAATATAACTTAAGTATTTATAATTTTTTTAATATCAGAAGAGGAAAAATGCGCTTGTGAACATTAAAGTGAAAAACATTTCTATATCTTATTGTTTCAGCCCACAGTCAACATTTTTTTTTATATATATAAAATGACCGAAGTAATAACAGCAAATCTATACTAAATTAATTCAAATTCATTTTTTTAGTATTTGGTAACAGCATTTTGAGAACTAAACTAACATGAAATTGTACAGCTTTTGTAATATTAAGTGTATCGTGTCACTAATAGATAGTTACAGAACCAATGGAAATAGCAATACTTTGACAATTATTAAGGGGTCACTATTCTATTCTAACTATTGACCCACAGTTATCACATAAAACTCGTAGTAAGAAACTCTTACATCCTTAAACATTGATTATTGAGACTCCCTTAGGCCAAAACACCAATACATATTCATTCATTCATTATGAGGTTATCAAATACTGAGTTCAAGCCGAAAGTAGCATATTTTATAAACTAGGTGTTAAATGTAGATGTATCGCAATTTGTTGGTATTTTGAAGCCCAGTTTAGGGAATTCACTAGTTGCAGATTTTATATTAACCAAATCGATGTTCTAGTAATATAATCTATTATTTTCCTTGTTATCGTTAAAAGCATTAAAAAGCGTCTATATGGACAGACCAAAAGCATCTTTGATTGCAAGTCGCACCCAGAAAGTGAGTCATTAGATTACCTAAATATTCAGATAATGTTAGATATTTCTTGATATTCGTTTTTACATAGTCTTACGTACAGTGGTTGACCTATCATAAGTAGGACAAATTCGAATACTTATGTACGAGCACTATTAGTAGTTTCCCCCACTACTTCTACAAGTTTCCAAACACATATTACAGCTCGAGAACCTGATTAGACAGTTAGGTAAATAATCTAGAGGCACCTACTATTGAAAAATTTACAAAATATAATAAATCCGTACAAAAGCTATCAATGTTATGACAAATAAAGACTTTAGCAATATAAAGCAGGTGTAATATTTAGGCCATCAGGTATATAAAAACATTTCTTTCTATTGATATCAAATATCTTGCTTCCTTTTTTTACATTATATTGTTGGTTCATTCAGATAAAATCTTATGAAATCTAAATTGCTTCACGAATAAAAAGTCGCTGCAATAAAAAGTCTAACAACGTCAAAAACCCTATCGCATATATTTTTTATCACTTTAGATATATCAAGACCATACACTTTTAATATGGTATCAATTTAGTGTTCCAATACTTCCAAATCCAATTCAGCAGAATTTTTAATTCCTTGAAAGTTGAATTTTAATAAGAATTTAATATGATTAACTATCATATTGTGGAAGACGTTTATAGAATAATCAATCAGCAATCAATATAACGATTTCTACCACGAATATGCATAAAACAACACACTGTACTCATAATTGTTAGGCTTCAGCAGTATTTTCAAAATTCTGATTTTTAATTATCAATTCATTTGAGTAAAAATGAGAGCTTTCAAAAACAAGCAATAAACTATTACAAAACACACATTTCTACTGTTACGCTTTTAGATTACTAATTTACCATTCGTCTAACAGTAATCACAAACAGATCAAATTATTAATTTACCATTCGTCTAACAGTAAAAGAGGATTTTCTTGTATTATTAATGCTGCAGATTCCGAGATAGCTGACAAAGTATTTGCGGCCATTCAAGGTGCGAAAACCTGATGTCTGCATATAAAACCTGAGGTTGTCCACTTCGCTGATGCAATAGAGTGGGAGACTTACATCAGCCTTGTTTGTCTTTTATAGCTCCACGAGTGGGAATGTAAAAAGGACTTAAACATGTTTAGAAGAAAGCTCAAAATCGATATGATACGATGATTGAAGCGAAATAACTTTTACTTTTAGTGTTTTTTCTTACGTAAAACTAATAATTTATTGTATACAAATTTCTTAATGCAACATAATGTAACATGTCCAAATCACGCATTTGCGCATAATCTTAGTAAGTGGTAAAATCATAACTGATATTTAGACTAAGTAAACAAAAACGTATTGAAAAGATAAATAGGTTGATCAATCGGATGATTTGGAACACTATTACCCTAATATGGCTATTATATTGGAAAATATTGATAAATTAGATAAGAACATATTCATGGATAATAATAACTAATAAAGCAGAAGCGGAAACAACATCGAACGTGTTATTGATCATATTTTTAATTGCAAAGAACGGAAAGTAACGGACAAAAAGTTAAAAGCAGGAGAGAGATTAATTCTCGGAAGCGCCAAGGGAGGCAAATTAAATTAAAGAATTCATTTTGGATTCGGAAAACTTAATGTTAACTATTTTTCCACAATTAGAGAGTCTCTTTTATTCTATGCTGTATTACCTCAAAAAGAAATAAGTGAAGCTAATATCATCAAAACATCAAATACTAATACATTGTAAAACGTCTAAGTCATTTTTATTGATTCAGTTGTACATGACGCAATTACGTAGAATAACAAGTTTCTCACTGTACAAAAACAAATTGTAAGAGTAATAATCATCTACAAACAATGTGTTTGTCTAGATAAAGTTTGGACTAAAGTGAAAATATTAACGTCTCAATATTATTCAATAAAACTCCTAGTGACACAATAACACATAGTGTCATTCTTCACTGGATTAACGTCACAAAGTAAACAACACGTGTTAAAATTAAACGCCATTTATTGAATTTTCAAAGCAATAATTCATGTACAGACAATACTCCATAATCGTCGCGTGGACAGCAGGAGCACACATAAATATAATATAACATTGCTTATTTAATTTCGTAATGTTGAAATGAATCTTATTTAGCACGATGTGATTTGAAAATTCGATTTTTTTAATATTCAGTAGTTTCACGAGGTAAGTAGAACAGCTGATGCGAGCAATGGGTGCATCAATATTAGCTTTGGCTATATATAGATAAACGTGGAATAAAATAAATCTTCTCATGAACCTAATACACTGACATATCTATCTCATTCCCTTGTAAGGTAATTTTATGAAGTTTCACTTCTGCCACGTTTTAATTGCATAAAAAAAACATAGGTAATGTTTGACATTGCGCGACCTTGTCCGGAAAAATCCCTCATGTAATAACCGTATTGTTACCCTGCACATGATCGATATCAAATTAACTAACAAGTCTACCTAAATATTACAAACCTTAATAAGTTAATAATAAAATTGAAACTATAATACATTTCTACGCCAAATTAACCATAAAAACAATATACAATTCGTGAGTAATCAAATTTGTACATCTTAATAAGACAATCGTGAATGGCGCTATCATCACGTCGATCACTCTTTGTAACAACGTTATTAGCATCTGATTCACTATAATTTTGATGTCTTATACTATTAAAACTTTTTTTGAAGTGAAACTTCTTATGACACGGTAGGTAAAAATACGCAGGTATTAATAATAATAATCAGGTTTGATGATTTAAGACAAAAGTGTATGCTAGTTTATATGTAACAGTAGTTCAGTTAACAGAGAAAAAGAAACATTAAAAACACATTAAAAAAAGAAAGAGTCGTTAATTAAAATGTATACTAACGTGCTTAATGTTGTAATGAAGGATGCTCTCGATGTAGGTGGGCAGCTGGTTAACAACGGTGAAATACCCAAACACTGAGGCACCGTGGGTCACTACGATTGCCCAGACCGGAGGTGACGTCAGCAAACTCCGCCATGGCACTGGCATGTGCTACAGAGAATAGTAATATTGACTATTATGACATTTATCATAATCTACAATAAGTATTAAACAAGTAACTGTAACCATTAACAACTAATAAAAAATAAGAGTCAAATCAAACTAATTTAAAGAAAAATACTTTTTACACGTTCACAAAAGATATCTATAAGAACAGTGAAACCTAATAGTTGGAAATGAAACGACATGCAATTAGCAATACAATAATAATATAGTAATATTAACGTAATCTAATTATAGATACATCTTAATCTGTTGCGCAATCATTTTAATATTCCTGGTGTGGTGTAAAAAGATATCGAGGTTAGAAAAAAAAATCAATTAAAAACACGCAAATATACAAATTAATAACACAAGGTAATAAAAACAAGATTTCTTAATGAATTCGTTTAAAAAAACCTTTGAACTTATGTTAAGATATGCAAAATATTGGTAATCTCATGCCTTGTTTGCTAATCTTGGTGTTACATTAATAATAGATTATGCAATTGGCTTTGTTTTCATTTTGGATTACAACTTCTGTACCCACAAAATACTCGATGTAACTGACATCTGAGCTCGTATTAAAATGGCACGAAATTTTTTTATGAAAATGGAGAAAATTCTTGGTGGTCGTCAACTCTCTCTAAAGCTTGTCTTGTCCTTAGTGGAAGACCTACGTAAAAAGATCAAAGTGATATAAAAGAAGATGTAGTGACTAAAACTGAGAAAGGTGTGCTTAGATAGTTTGGGCATGTAGAGAGACTGAATGAAAGGGGACTAACAAAAAGGATTTATTAGTCATGACTGAATGGGAAAGTTTGAAGAGGAAGACCAAGGCGAACGTTCTTGAACCAAATCCAGGACATTTGAAATAAAGGCCAGGTCAAGAATACTCTAAACCGAAGAAATTGTAAAGGTTTAATGTGAATGAAAGATGCGAAGGAGATATGCAAGGATCGTGGCAAGTGGAAGGACGTGATGCTATGTATCTAATACCATTATTCGACAAGCTCCCCTAGAGGTGCTTTAGGGAATGTCGCTGAAAGACTCAAATATAAGGCTGAAATTCTTTTCCGAATACAATGAAAGACTGGATTAGAAAAAACATTACGGAGCATAAGGTTCTAGGTTCTAGGAAAAATTGCAAGAAAAAAAGGATTTGGACGAAGAAGGAGTCATGATTAATGAACATATGGTAATAGATTGGCATAAAAACATTCGGTGAACTGTTCCAGTTAATAAGGGACGTATTAAAAAAAACTGAGTGCCTGCTTTCAATAAAGGAAAGGCAATAAAAGAAGATGAAAAACCTCGTGTTCTTCTTTCTAGCGATTTTTCTAAGAATAATATATAATACTTACGCCTTTGTTGTTATCTTGTGGCAGCGCCTTTGTCAGATAATTACGCTCATTTTCTGAAATGCGAGGGTGCTGCTCGGGAGTGTCGTAAACAACTGTAAACCACGCTGCAGACCACATCACCCCAATTATACCTGTTATAAAATATATAATTAGTAAGAACACATCAGCGTGTAATATACTTATTTATACTATATTGACATTTAAATAATATGAATTGGTGTAGCACAATTGTGAAGTGATTTACCATCCCTCATTCGTGCAACTCAATCAATTGGATCGTTTAAGAGGAAAGTCAAGTCTCACCTGCTATCACTTCAAAAAGAGAGTGATTAAAAGTGGGACTAACGTTCCTATTTCCAACACTTATGTGCAGGGTAGATAACGTTATTGCGGCTAAATTTGAACCACAAAAAAAAGTATTTAAGTTATTAATTTCCTCGATTATTTTGTAGTTGTTGATTTGCCTTACTTTAATTATAAATATTATAGTAGGTTTAGTATTATTAAGGATATATTGTCTTTTAATTATAGTATTGTACAAATGTAATTTTAAGTCTACTGTCGCAAAGGTGTCTGTGAATTAAATTGGGTTCTCCATGAAACCCAGCATCGCAGCATGCTGTGACTTCGAGCTGAGTAGCGAACTTTATTTGCTTCAGAGATATATGCTCCTTTTTTATATATCCTATTTGTTATCAAAAAGTGTAAAAAGGCAAATTAAAATTTTATCTATCTATCACAACAGTCTTAATGTTTTGAAAATATTTCTTCCAGATAACCTTTAAGAAGGAGATTTAGTTTAGGTAGGCGGTGATAATAATAAATATACTTGATTCATTAATATAATTTATGAGAATATATATAAGAAACTGGAAAAGGCCTAAACTGGAAAGGATTAAATGTCAAAATTTTTAAAATACATTTAAATTGATCAAAGATTTTAAAATGCTTCAAATTAAATTAAGTTGTACAATATAATAATGTTATTATAAATTCATTAAAAATAAAATCGAAATTGGGAATATCCGGAGTTTATTTATTGACAAGGTGATCCTATTCAAACATCATTCGAAAAGTTTGCAGTTTTATGACTAACATGTTTTTAATATTTACTTTTCGCTAACTTTATTCACACAATACAAATATTGTACACATATATTTTATTTATTTAAATTAAACTTCTTGTATATTACAAGGGCTTGATCTCCTCTTTGAAGTGATACCTGTGTTTAATAATAATTATATTTAGGGAAAAAAAACAGATTCTAGTGTTAATATTTAAATTAATTAACGTCGTATTTTCTTAAATTAATTTAGTTGAGAGACATGCAACAAAATTGTATTGTATTATTTGTATTCATTTCAAAAATTAGATATAAGTACTTTCCTGACAATTTAAACAATATGGTGACATTACTTCGCAAATTAAAGTTATGAAACTAGCAACTTCAGACATACAATCGATTTCATAGTTTATGTCACTGTGTAAATAATATTCACGCAATCGGTAAATATTGTAGAACTAGCCCTGTGATGTCATCCGCGTAGTTCCCGCTCTTTTGGGTATTTGTGAAAGTCCTTAAAGACGCGAAAGAAGTCACTTTTCTACGGTTAAAAAGGCAACTAAATACACGTAGATACTATAATATTATAACGTTTGGTGGTTATAATGTCGGGTAACGACATTATACCGAAGACATCTCCGGACGTCAGCTTGTACGAGATTAGTATGGCCCTTAAACAAATGAAGAACAGCAAGGCACCTGGTGATGACGGAATCACAGCGGAACTCCTGAAGGCAGGTGGAAAACCCATTCTAAAAGTCCTTCAGCGAATGTCCAATTCCGTCATCCTGGAAGGCACGGTGCCAAAGGGGTGGCATGGGAGCGTGGTAGTTCTGTTTTTCAAGAAAGGTAATAACACCTTATTAAAGAACTATAGACCTATTGCGTTGCTAAGCCATGTCTATAAACTGTTCTCGAGGGTCATTACGAATCATCTCGCTCGCAAGTTTAACGACAAACGACAAAGTTTAACGGCAGATTATACAGGAGACTGAAGAGTATGATGGGCCACTTTGCTTAGCGTTCGTGAACTATGAGAAAGCCTTCAATTTGGTGGAAAGATGGGCCGTATTGAGATCTTTACAGAGATGCCGAATTGACTACCGGTACATACACGTGTTGAAGTGCTTGTACGAAAACGCCACTATGTCAGTCCGTTTACAGGACCGAAGCACAGAGTCTATCCAACTGCAGCGAGGAGTGCGACAGGGAGATGTTATCTCCCCGAAGCTCTTTCCTGCGGCGTTAGAAGACCTCTTCAAGCTTGTGGAGTGGAACGGACTGGGCATCAACTTCAATGGCGAGTACATGACTCATCTACGGTTTGCCGACGACGTGGTCATTATGGCAGAGACTCTGGAAGATCTCAATGCAATGCTCAATGACCTAAGCAGAGCTTCTCGACAGGTGGGCCTAAAAATGAACATGGAAAAGACGAAAGTTATGTCTAATATCCATGTTCCGCTCCACCCAGTCATCGTTGAGAACTCCACACTTGAAATTGTTGACAAGTATACATACCTGGGACACATAGTCCAGCTAGGTAGGTCCAATTTCGAGAAAGAGGTCAACCGTCGAACCCAACGCGATTGAGGGAAATTTCGGAAAAGGTTTTCGTCCAATATCCCTCAATGCCTGAAGACTAAAGTCTTCGAACAGTGCGTGTTCTACCCATCCCATGTTCCCTATGTGAATCTACCCAAGCTTTTTACGGGTTTAGAGGCACATGATGTTATTCTCTACCAATCTAACACCAGTTATCAATTGATAAATATCAACCAGTAAGACAAATCAATATTGTTATTTAAACAGTCATATATAATAAAAGTATCCTTACCAGTGAAATAGAAAGCGGACTCCCAACCGAAATGTGCGATGAGGAAACCGCAGATTGGCATCGTTATAGCTGCTCCCAGAGATGATGCTGTAACAATCAAATGTTGAATTATTTCGGGAAACTCTGGAAGATATTCTCGTCCAAAAGCGCGTGTTGTCATTGCTTATTTACGGATCTCACTATGGGCCTCATTTGAATGTTCAGAGCACTCACCGTGCGATGGAGAGAGCTATGCTCGGAGTTTCTCTACGCAATCGAATCATAAATGAAATCCGTTGCAGAACCAAAGACACCAACACAGCCCTACGAATCGCGAACCCAAAGTGGCAATGGGCGGGGCACATAGTCCGACGAACTGATCGACGTTGGGGCCTGAAGGTGCTGGAATGGCGAGCCTGCACCGGAAGAAGCAGTGTAGTTAGTCCCCCATTAGGGTGGAGCGACGACATAGGGAGGGCCGCCGATAGCCGCTGGAACCAGGCAACACTGAATCGGGCCTTGTGGGCGTCCATCGGTCGAAGCGACGATAACAAAGTCCGAAGTAACATATTGTTTAATTTATAAATAAAAACACTCTAGGCGTGAAATACGTGGTACCTTTAGATGCTGTTAATTGCGATAAAATTGCTTTTGATTTGCGGAGTCAAAATCAAAATCAAAAATATCTTTATTCAAGTAGGCATATTACAGCACTTTTGAATCGTCAAATTATATTTTTTTTCCACACTCTGATTCTAATATACATCTGATGACGGTACTCAAGATCGGCTTAAAATCTAAAGTTACGAGGGTTCCTTCGCGCCCTGATCCGAGAAGAACCCACAACAAACTCAGTCGGGTATTTTTTTTTTCCCATCATCATTACAATAACAAATTAGTTTACTATATTTTAATTAAAATTAGAGCAATTTGTTCACTCCCAAGCGTTTCTATCGTCTAGGTAATCTTGCAACTTATAATACGATTTTTCTATCAACTTTCTTTTAACAAAGACTTTGAATTTATTAATTGACATCTTTAGAACGTCTTGTGGGAGTTTATTATAGAAACGTATACAGTTACCCTTAAATGAGTTGTTAATCTTATGCAGCCTACTAGAATTTATAACAAGTTTGTTTTGGTTTCGTAAGTTATATGATGTACATTCACTCTTTTTATTAAAAGAGTCAATGTTTTTATGTACATACAACAAGTTTTCTAATATATATACGCAGTGAACTGTCATTATGTTAACTGCCTTGAATTTGTTTCTTAGCGACTCTCTTGGACCCATATTGTAAATCGCACGAACGGCCCTTTTCTGCAGCACAAATATTGCATCTATATCAGCAGCATTACCCCAAAGTAGAATACCGTATGACATAATGCTGTGAAAATAGCTGAAATATACCAGTCTGGCAGTATCAACATCTGTCAGACGACGAATTCTTTTAAATTCTTTTAAGAGTTGACGGCCAACCTACATCCATAGAAGAAGAAGAATAGCGATAAACAATTGATGATTTTTTATGTATTGTATGATCGCAATTGTCATGTATTTTTGTGATTTGAAAGTAGATGAAACGAGAAGTCGACAGCAATAAGAGACAGACACATAAGTTCACAAGATTAAACATTGGAGAAAATGAGATAGAGAAGCATTATACAGAATTTGTTATGTTCGTGTTTCTGTTTGTGCTTTGTGCCCCTTCCACTCGTCTCCTCTGTAGCGTAGTGGGAGTGAAAGTTAAATCATTACTAAAATCTACAATTATCATTTTGCCTGTATTTTACATTCGTCTCGTTGTCTTGAAGCCAAAACTTTTGAAGGTTTCACTTCACGTGTGAATTGGACGCATTATTTTTAATTCTTCACATACCCAAACTATTATAGAGAAAGCTCGAATAATGTAACATAACACCTACAAAAGCCCTCAGTTTCTACTTCAGCGTACAAGAGAACCCAGAGGTCTCCGAAGATCTCTCCGGAAATCACCGAAAACTTAGCCTTTGCCTTTATAACAACAAAAGTGACGAAACCATATATTACGCACGTAGGGCCAAAAGTATTACTTCGCCGCCCGCTTGATAATTATCATCAGATGGCAATGCCATGCTTTTGCCCCGTGGTGAGCATATTGTATTATCATGAGACCAAGATCGAAAGTCCGATAAAAATATAAATTACGCCGAATTTACGAACTTTCGATACAGGTATGATGAAAAATATCATCATGTCATTGGTTGACTTCATTTTCTTTAATTGTGTCCACTGTTTATCCAATGCACTGAAATCACTTATCATAAATGTCATATGAGGTGGTTTTAATATGTCAAGGGGATATACGGTAATAAAATTACAGTGGGTGTCTTTTCCTCGAAGGTACCTAGACCCAGATGTTGAGGACAGTACTCACGTGGTTTCAATGTTATGCAATAGCCCTCGTGTGGTCGAGATTTAATGAGGAGCTATTATAAAATGACAAGACTGACATGACAGACGATGTCCAACATATTCTCGCGGAACATAAAGAGATAGTCTATATCAGTGATTCACTAACTCATTCATCGCCAAATCTTCGAAACTATAAGTCCAGATGACTTCAAATTTCCTAAATCAAATCAAATATACTTTATAGCAAGATCAAGTATACAACACATTATCTACCATACAATGGCGTGCAACGTCTATACATACATAAATAGGATCACGCCTTATTCCCATAGGGATTGGCAGAGACCAAGTCCTTCCACTTGCCACGATCCTTGGATATCTCCTTCGCTTCTCTCATTCTCATTAAACCGTTCATACAAGTTCGTCGGTTTAGAGTACTCTTGACCTGGCCCTTATTTAAAATGTCCTGGATTTGGTCCAGGTACGTTCGCCTTGGTCTTCCCCTTCCAACTTTCCCTTCCCATTCGCTTTTGACAATCCTTTTTGTTAGTCTCCATACATACCCAACTTTCACTATCATACATAAGTGTTGGCACCAACACTCCTCTATGCACAGCTAGTCTGGCCCTTTGACACACTATCTGACTATTCATAAAGGTATGCAGAGCACCATTTACCATATTCACTGCATTCACTCTCCTTTCAATATTCACTCTAGTTTCACAAGTACCATTTTTGTAAATTTAGATCCCAAGTACAGTACACAAATTCTTTCGCCTCTTCCACTTGTTCCCCATCTATCAAAATATTTTCATTCATCATAGATTCATCATGTTCAAAAAGCATAACTTTCGTTTTGTTTACATTCACTATCATTCTCTATTTACAATCTCCTGTAGCTCATTAGCGGATGACGCAAGTATTACTTGATCATCAGCGTAGAGTAAACATTTGATGAGTAATTCGTTCATTCTTAACCCATACATACTTTCTTTTAAATCTGTCAAACATTTATCCATGAATAGGTTGAACAGCCATGGTGACGCAACACATCCCTGTCGAACACCTCTTTCGACAGGAAACCACTCCGTGTACGCCCCGTTTATTCTGACACAAGCACTAGAACCCTCATAGATAGACTTGGATCAGACAACCGCTCACCCCATACGTAGATAACTTTGACCACAGCTCATTCCTCACCACTCGATCATAGGTCTTTTTTAAATCTATAAAAACATCTATAACAGGACAAAATAATATCATTTTGAAATTATTGCTTCACCCTTTGGCAGATATTTACATTTCTTTAATCGAAACGTTTTAAAACCGATATGAGTGAGCTTAAAAACTGTGTCTCGTACGATATTATTTATTTTGACTTTCATTTAAATAGTCCTTAATATAGTAACAGCATTTAGTCATCAGCCATTTCTTCCATTTATGTTTATATATATTAATGTTATTAATTCTTTTAGAGCGTTGTGTAATTTATTATAAATTTTAACAGCCATGACGTGACAGTTTCTGACATAAAGTTGTGTTCTTGTATAGGGTTTAACTAAATTATTTTGAAATGCAAATCGTTTAAATTGCGTCCCATTATATCGTTTTTGAAGCTGATCTGAATGTGTTTGTATATACAAACAGGACGGTACAGTTAATACGTTTAGTTCTTTAAAAAGGGGTCAACAGAGATTACTACTACAGTCTACAATATTACTGGTTTTTCCCCATGTAAATATGTCGTAGTAAAGAAACATATCCCTGATAAGCTTGAAACCCCTTTTTTGTCTGTTAACTTCCATATCGCATAAGAAATTGAGCTGATTTTCAAAGAAGGACGATTTATATATTCCATCCATGACAGTCTATCATCCAGTTCAATAAATATAATATTATTTGTTTCTTAGATAAATTCATTTTTATATCTATAATTAAGGCTTTGTTTCGTGCCATATTGATTTATAAATTGTATATATTTTGTTTTGTAAAAATTAAGTTTTAAGTTATTTTTATCTAACTAATTTACGACATCTATAAATACTAAACTAAACTCAGTAAAGGGACACATCGACTGGCACTACGAACAGGTTTTCCACGAGATAGCAAAATAGGCGAGTAACGCCGCACGAAACAGCTAGTGAAATAAATTTAAGTAAGTAACATCTACAAAATATTATTAAATTATTTGAAACTAGATGGCGCTGGTAACGTTTTAACTCACGCTATCGTTTCTCTTCGCTGCAATGATATAGAGTCAAGCACGTTTGTTCACTATCAAAACAGGCCTACTAAGGTCCTGGGTTCGATTCTTATATTTTTTAATAGTGTTTTCTTACCTTATTGGTATGAACACTTAAATACAATATTCATTTAGTAAATATGGACAAGCGTGTTACGGAAAATTCTACAGATAAAGAATATTATCGAAACATTGCGATGGAAACCAGCGATATCACGAGGAAAGGGCATTGTGGATTATGTCAGATTTCTACCAGTTACATGATTTTTGGTGACGAGGCCATAGGATCGTTTATCGTACTCTGCCACAACCTCGTCAACGACGTTGCCCGTAAAACAAATGGGGTCCATTTTGGTGTCTTCGTCAACCCATAGCTTCGAAGGTGGCATGCCCAGAGTACTCAGCACGACACCAGCCTCCAGACCTCTCTATCGGACAGTACGCTCCGTACCTGCTGCCCTGAGATTATCGTGTGGAGCGACCACATACTGCTTTCACAGCCGCTCCTCCACCTCCTTCTGCAATATCACCTCCTCGCAGAAAACCACCGCCTCAAATGATCCCTCACTGCTGACCATAGCATTTCATGTGATAGCCTTTTAAGAATTTTATGCACATACAAATTCATTCCGTTTTCTGTATAACATTTTTTTTATATGTATATCGCCTTTAGGGAAACTAATCTCTAAGATTGTAGCGAAAATTACATATATCCTTTTTTCCGCTGGGAAATGCCTTTAGACACGAACACCGATCTATGGGTCAGGAGTGTGGGATTCGGCGAAGGAGGAGACCTAGCAATACCCACTAAAACCCAGCAAAACCCTTTTTATCCACAAGTGAGGCACCAGGTGTTCAACTTTTGCATTCGACCCTAGTGTCTCCGATATGGCAGACTAAAGGATTCACGCAGGCGGGAGGAGCTGCGCAAACACGCGTCGCCTGGTACCCCGCCTCCTTCGGCGGTGAGGGGAGCATCCACTGCATTCTCTCTCTATCCCGCGTGGGCCTCTTTAAGCGCGATTATGGATTCCCAGATTAAGGCCCCTTCCGCCCACATTCTACTATTGCTCCCCATGCTACATACTGCCTGGTCCTGATGCATTGTTCCACCTTAAGCACTTAATTTTTTATAAAGATTGTTAGAAGTGCTTATCAAAGATTAAATTGCGGCCATCACGACTGGGTTATTGGATCCTTTTAATAATATTATGAACGAATTAATTTACGTATAAACAGTTAACGTCGTCGTGGCATCGTCACATATGATAACGTATCAATTCGTGTCTGTTTATTATGGAACATCGTAATGTGATTTACAGCATGACGCAGAGTTCATCTAATATGTCGAGGGTATTTTGTCAAAGGAGGCGATTGTGAAATTTTCCTACGTGACCTCTTTGGTTATCGATTGGACTCCATCTTGGTATAGAAATTAGAACATCAGTATTATCATTATTTTTTGAGCGACATTTGTGAAGTATAAGTACTAAAATTCATTGGACTATAATTTTTTTGTTAAATAATTATTATCAACATACACAAGATCAACTTAAATTTCCTCATAGTCCCACAGATTTAGTAACCATGAGAGTATTACCGCTGGGTACAGTTAGTAATATTAAATCACACAAATTATTGAGCGTTGTAAAAATTGTAGGGAAACACTGTAGCTCCATCAATGCCACAAAAAATTTCTACTCAATTTTGACTATTTTCAAGGCATCTCATTAACTTGAAAATATGCACACGCATTAACAACTTATAAACATACCATTATTTAATAAAAATATCCTCGTATCCTGAGCTTTATCATCAGGATAAGAAAAAATCTAAGTAGGCACATTAAACAAAGCTGGACGATGACAAATTTATCAACAGTTATTAACTCGGAACAAACACTTGAGTACTTCGGTCACATAACCAGAAAAAATATAATAGTGTGTAATTACCAGTAAAGATAAGGCACAGCTCAAAACACTTCTGTCTACTTCTGCCATGTATGTCGCAAACAACAGAACCAGATAACATTCTACATATAATAATGCATCGAATCATCATAGGAGTTCGTGACCCTTAAGACATGAGAAAATTATTATTTCCTTTTTGGACAATTAAAACAGATTCAATAACTCATATGTGGGATTGCCGTTTGTAGTGAAGCAACAATTTGTGTTATATTATGCAAAAGCGTCTGTTGAAATGATTGTTTTGGTCATTATTGTTTTGGTGACCAACGACCTCAATATAACGCAAGTGGGAGCCAAACAAAATATCAACGCGGAGGCGTTTTATTTCGCAAACGAGGATCGACCCATATAACCTTCAAAGCAGATCCAATACAGTGACCGTATGTTAATATCCCATACGAAAATAACGCATCGTTTCTACGAAGTCGTTAAACGTGCATGGCAACCGTTGCGCAAGGTTATTTCGCGCGGTCAAATTACATCGGCCAATCACGGCGCGGCATACGCGTGACGTCAGCGACCACGCCTGCGCGCGCCTCCGACGCCATATTGTAAACCGCGTCCGGCGGCGGCGTACGAACTACGATAACAATTGAATTCGGTCCGAGTGAAACTGACGTCGGAAATGATAACAAAAGCCATTACAAACGGAATCTAATCTCCGGTCAAGGCGGCCACCTTGCTATTATTGCGTTATACACTTCCTAGTTGTCAATTTATGCGTCTGCGTCGTTTCATCGCGCAAATATTAGACGCAAAATACAATAATAAAACTTTAAAGAAGAATATGTATAACACTTGGCATATATGCAGAAGATTGACTCATTGTTCTATTGATTAAAAATCGATATAAAGTTTTCTCAATATATGCTCCAAGTTGGGAAGTCAGAGATGTGTTTCACTCGCGTGCCTCGGAGAGCACCTATACCCGATCTCTCTCGCCGGTCGTGTCGGATTGCCGTCACACCGGACTATGAGAGTGTAGGAATAGAGAGTGCACTTGTGTACTATGCCTGCCAACCCGCAGTAGCATGCTCTAATAATCCTCTTTTGTATGAGGAAGGAGGCCTGTGCCCAGCAGTGGGTAATTAATGACTTGCTACTTACCTCTACCTTTATATATGCAGTAAATTATTTAGCGTTAACGCTTAACTGTCATCTCATCTGATAGAAAGAGATGATACAGTTCAGATGCTAACTTTGTAAGAGGTTACATCTAAACCAAGAGAAAATTCTGAAATATGCATGAGGTAATATAAAAGGTAAAATTTCTAATCCACTGTCCTGTTTTTTAATAGTATCCTAAATACTCTTTTTTATATAAAAAAAAAATTGAACTTACCCATCATGTTTGACATGAACTTCGATCTGTCCATTGGAGGAATCCATTTAGAAGCCATTGGAAGTATAGCTGGCCATGTAGCTCCTAGCAAGAAGCCAAGAGTGACTCGTAAGGCTACAATCCAGCCAAAACCGGCTGCTGCAGCCCAAGGAGATAGGAGAGTGAGAACGCTGGCTAGAAGAGTACTATAGCCGAACACCCGTCTGTTGAGAGAATAACATAGCTTTTAGAAATTAAATTCATTTAACCTAATAGCCTATTAGTACATAATAGAGCTGTATAGTAATCATTGAAATGCCTATCTGCAGTAGTGGATGTCCATCGACTCAATTGATGGCTACGATGACGTATAGCCTTATTCTTACTTGGAGGAGGGGGATACTCTAAAGATACCTGACTTTTGAAGTTTGTTTTGTGGGATTAGGCTAGCTTATGTAGAAGTACACCAACAATCACAACAATCATCTCGGTGGCACCAGGGTCTCTATGGCAACGATGGACAGCCTACTTACTAATTCATTTGATAGTCTTTAACTGGCACGACCTACCTCCGTTTGCATTGATGGCAGCAGTTCTGGATTCGATTCCCAGAAGGACAATCTAAGAAGATTGTATTATGTTTCGTCTAAAACTGGACTTTACTGGACTGGACATGCAAAAACTTTAATTTAGGGAAACGCTACTCTTTAAGCGACAAATAAAATTAGCAAAAGTTTTGATATTTAAATATCTCTTGAAAATATATGTAGTATAGAGAAAGAGCGATATAAATATTCACTGAATCAAACTAGGGACATTTTCAGGTTACACGTAATACGGTGTCTTTTAAGACACAGATTTACGGAAGTCTTCCTGATTTATTTTGGCGCTGGGAGATGCTTACGTACGCTGAATGAAGTATAGAGCTCCATCCAAGAGTCTAGGACTCACTAATCACCAGAACCCCGGATAAATCCGACTCAAAGGTTCAAGAAAGGGGGAGCAGGCGGGCAAAATTGCGCCATCCGAATTCCCTCCTCCGGCGAGAGGGAGGAGCATCGACCGCTCTCTTTGACTCCCTAATGCCTCCTTCTGCAAAATCACAGCCCCGCAGAAGGAGGAAACTGCCGTGCAAAAAGCCATCCTGATTACGATTTTTTATAAACTTTCATTTGTCATCAAAAATTATGCGAAAACCAAACGTAATTTGATTTGAATTGAAGAATTTCGTGCATTCAAATCATGATTATAAATAAATTACGATTATATCACTCAATTACTGAGGTCATATAAATGCTCTCAAGTAACTTAATTACAGTTTTAATGAGGAAAGTATTGTCTTGAAATTTCACTATAGACAGTGAAAGTTACTTTTACACATTGACAATTAATTACAATCACATTTGAGGGTTATGTAACGTTTTAAATGGATATTTAATAAATTGGTCGAAACTTGGAATCCATTAAATTAATACGATATAGAATATTATTCGACATATAACAATATTAAGTTTAAAGTTAAATAAAAGAAATACTTTATCAGTTAGATACAACGACATCTCACTATAAATGACCACAACCACAAACGGTTCGAAATAGTGGCAAATTTGTACTTTTATTATAAGCATTTTGAAGTTTAAAACAATTTTAAATGTAAAATACGATAATTGAAGAAAATTAGTCACTTTTGTACAGTCAATATTGAGGTCAACAGTTATTCTTGTAAAATATTTGAGAAGTCCTGCGTAAACTAAAGTCCGGCGTCCATTGCGAACAGGATAAATCGCCAAAAAATAATTGAACGTTAAGGAAAACTGTCCCAGCTTTTAGGCCATCGTAAAACAGATAAATATTTTAATATTAATAAGATTATTTAATTTCATGAAGGTTGCAAAATCAAACATGTTGAGAAGCTTCAGAAATCTGAATTATAACGCTTGTATATAGAAATCAATGTCAGTGAAAATAAAAATGTGTTCAATTATAAAAACTTGTTTCAAACTAAAGGGGAAAATTTAACAGGAGATCGTAAGACCTGTATGGATCAGAGTTTAAGGAAATTGCATGCAGAGGAGATGCGAATGTTGAGATGGATGTGTGGAATAACAAAATTAGACAAGATAAGAAAGAGTATATTAGAGGAAGTATAAAAGTAGCACCAGTGGCCGAAAAGTTAAGGAATGGAAGGCTATCCTGGTATTGACACGTCATGAAAAGGGAGGATAGCCATGTATGCAAGAGAGCCCTAGATATGATGATAAGCGGCAGTGTCGGGAGAGGGAAATGATAAAAATGAAAGAGAATTTAATCATGCGACTGAAACAGTTAGAGATAATAAATCAACTTTAACACATTTTGCATGAAATTTCATTAGTTCACAAGTAGTTTGTGTATAAGAGCTTGAGGAAGAAGTGTAATAACTATTTGTCTCATAAATTTCTACATTTGTTTTACTGTAGTTTCACAATTTGTTGGGCTACAAATGTTATGAATGTAATAGTGCGGGCTACAGATGTTATGAGGATATTGATGCGGGCTACAAATGTCATGAGTGTAATAGTGCGAGCTACAAATGTTATGAGGATATCGATGCGGGCTACAAATGTATGAGGATATCGATGCGGGCTACAAATGTTATGAAGATATCGATGTGGGCTACAAATGTTATGAGGATATCGATGCGGGCTACAAATGTTATGATTTTGATGCGGGCTACAAATATTATGAGGATATCGATGCGGGCTACAAATGTTATGAGGATATCGATGCGGGCTACAAATGTTATGAGGATATCGATGCGGGCTACAAATGTTATGATTTTGATACGGGCTACAAATGTTATGAGTGTAATAGTGCGGGCTACTAAATTTCTGCATTTGTGTTATTATAGTTTCTTTAAAAAAATGGTATTTAGAATTTAGTATTAAACTTTTTCGATTCACCGAGAGATGTACAAGCTTTTTAAATAACACCACACAATGTTTTCATACAAATATTTTAAAAGCTTTTCAATTTAAATATGAATTCCTCAATCACATTGTATACTTAACAAATAGGGTATTTGCATGTTTATCTCTGTGACAGTTGTGCCTTTGTTGATGAAGTACTTCAACCACAAAAAGGTAAACTAAACATTTAGTTATTAAGGATAGCAGCAAAATTTTAACTAAGTCTATAATTAACGTACATCATAAATAGTGTTTCGGTTAAGGGATGGGCCCATCCGTTCACTATTTACCCTGAATGGATTTGAAATAGAAAACATTACAATTATCCTAGTTCATATTTTTATATAAGCAGGTTCAGATACTTTATAAAGTCCAGATAAATACCGAAATTTAAAATTTGTATCGCTTGTGATGGGAGCTATGCTTATCACTTCGAGAATGTTCCGCATGAATCAGCCTTCGGTATTGCAACTATTTGAAATGTTAATGCGGTTTACTGAAATATAGACAACACGACACGACAATTACCATCTACCTTTATTACGACTTGAACGTGGTTAAATAAAAGATAAACAGATTAAAAATTGCCTTATGAGTATACTGGGTGCGGGCTATAAATGTTACGAGAATATTAGAGGCCACAAAAGTTATAAAGATTTTTTTGATGGCTACAAATGTTGTGAGCATATTGGTGTGGGCTACAAATATAATGAGGATATTGGTGAGAGCTACAAATGTTATGAGTATACTGGTACGAGCTACAAATGTTATGAAAATATTGGTGCGGGTTACAAATGTAATGAGAATGTTGGCACGGGCTATAAATGTTATGAGGATATTTGTGCGAGATACAAATATTATAAAGAAAAAGGTGCGGGCTACAAATGTTATGAAGATATTAGTGCGGGCTAAAAATGTTATGAGGATATTAGTGCGGGCTACAAATATTATGAGAATATTGGTGCGGGATACAAATTTTATAAGTGTAATAGAGAAGGCTACAAATGTTATGAGAATGTTGGTACGGGCTATAAATATTACGAGGATATTAGAGCGAGTCACAAAAATTATAAAGAAAAAGATGCGGTCTACAAATGTTATGAAGATATTGGTGCGGGTTAAAATGTTATGATTATAGTGGTGCGGGCTACAAATGTCATGATTATATTGGTGCGGGCTAAAAATGTTACGAGTATATTTGTCCGGGCTGCAAATGTTATGAGGATATTGATGCAGGCTACAAGTGTTATGAGTATAATTGTGTGGACTACAAATTTTATGAGTACAATTGTGCGGGCCATAAATGTTATGAAAATATTGGTGCGGGTCAAAAATATTATGAGGATATTTGTGCGGCCTACAAATATAAAGAGGATATTGGTGAAAGCTACAAATGTTATGAGTATAATTGTGCAGATTACAAATGTAATGAATACAATTGTGCGGGCCACACATGTTATGAGAATATTGGTGCGGGCCACAAATGTTATGATTATATTGGTGCGGGCTACAAATGTTATGAGAATATTGGTGCCGGCTACAAATATTATGATTATATTGGTGACTGCTAAAAATGTTATGAGGATTTTGGTGCGGGCTACAAATGTTATGATTACATTGGTGCGGGCTACAAATGTTATGAGTATAATAGTGCGGGTAACAAATGTTTTCAGAATATTGGTGCGGACTATAAATATTACGAGGAAATATAGAAGGTCACAAAATTTGTAAAGATATTGGTGCGGGCTACAAATTTTATGAGGGTATTCGTTTTTATATACGTAAAAGCTTGTCACAAAGAATGTTTATTTATTTTCTATTTTATTTTAACCGTGAGAGTGTTTATATTAATTATTAACAGAAACTTGTATGAAATATAATAAGCGGGCATTGAAAAGGCGCCAGATGTAACTGGCGAGTGACTCATACAATGCCTTGGCACGTGTAGGACGACGGTTATTGCCTTAAGGATTTTTTATTATTTTTCTGATAACTTTGTTGCTTGAGTATATAAAATAAAAGTAGCCACGTCGAAACTAGCTGATCCGCGCAACTGCGTCTGTATACACTTTAATGTGGGTGTTAAAGACGACGACGTCTATTTGATGCTTATGTAACTATTCCACACCCCACTCTTTTTAAATCTCTAAAATCTTGTAAAATATCCATTTTAATGAAATGCTATCCAGGGCAGTTTTGATCTATATTTAATATATAACATTCTTGGACTGCCTCATTGGTCTAGTGGTTAGCATGTTCGACGGCAGACGTAAAGGTTCGAGTCCCGGAGAGCACGTTAAGCCGTCGGTCCTGCGCCTGATCTCTCTCTGGTCGTGTCGGATTCCCGTCAGATCGGACTATGAGAGTAAAGAAATAGATAGTGACACACTTGTGTACTATGCCTGCCAATCCGCAATGAAGCAGCGTGGTGGGTCTATGATCTAAAAACCCTCGCTCCTCGGAGTGAGGAGGCCTGTGCCCAGTAGTGGAACGTTAATGGGCTGATACTTACTTACTTTTTTTAATTCTTCTTCTTATTCGTCCACTCTTGGCAGAGTGGTCGTGGTTATCAGTTACGCTTCACGATAATCCTCCAACGGCCTCTGTCAACGGCACTGCGAGAATTTTTATATAGCAAGCTGAGTCGCGGCTTTTATCAAATCTGTCCATCTCGTTGGGGATCGACCACGCGACCGCCTCCCTTCTCCACGGCCTTGAACCACCAGATGTTCGGTGGTTACTTCCTTCCTGGCAATGTGGCCAAAAAACTTAAGAATTCGCAGTTGGACAAGCGATGACAGTCTCTGTTTTATCTTAAGTTCTCTGAGTATGGAGGAGTTAGTGCGGGAATCTGTCTAACTTATCCCTAGTGGTTTGTCATGTGACCATTTCCAGAGCATCGATTCTTCTCCGTTTCGCCAGTTTGAGGGTCCATGTCTCGGCTGCATATAAAAATATTGGAAAGACAATATATGACATGACATATAACGTATATAATGTATTTAATAAAATAAGTAATGATACTGTATTGTATAAAACGGCTCGGTAAACATATTATTTTGTAATGTAATGTAAAATATAAAAATGGTTAATGTCTGTTGTCCATTAGAGATAAATATCGCGGACAAGTATCGATCTTTTTAAGATATACAATTCCGTAGTATATTACTTTGATTTTGTTAGATATAGCCAGCGTTTGCGATTTAAGCGAACAAAAATATATTAGGTACGACATCATTTTACAAATCTTATGTAGGTATGTATTATACATACTAACCTACCTCTTGAACCCTATTTATGAAAACTGCAATAAAATCCGTTGAGTAATATGAAAAGGCTCGTAAAAGACGAGTAATACCAAAAATAAGAGAGAATCTTACACAAACGATGACACAGGTAGCAGCTAGTGAATTTAAATACAAATTTAGCATATTTATTAGCAAACAGTTTCTATTTTTAGTTATTCATAACGTCCACCACAACAGGATTAGTTGCGGTCAATAAATTATTAAGGAAAACAATTACGAAATAAGTCATGAGTCATTGAAGAAGTCTTCACCCTTTTTGTCAAGAATAATGCTTGACTGAGACCTCGTCTCTTGGTAAATAATACTTATTTACAAGGAAAAATGTATCAAAAATTACAACAAGTTATTAACAGTAATGCAAACAATAAAAATACAAGAAGTAATAAGTTTGGAACGTTATATTTCAGGGTGAAAATGTTCAGAAATCATTAGTCGTTTTGAGCATACGAATTTTGACCCTATACTACTGTACCCGTGTGTTATGAACCTCGGTTGAGGGTGATAAAGATGGAACATGTTAAAGTGATATTGAAAGGAGAGTGAATGCAGGGAATATGGGAAATGGTGCTCTGCACGCCTTTATGAATAGCCAGATGGTGTCTCAAAGGGCCAGACTGGCTGTGCATGCAGGAGTGTTGACGCCAGCACTTATGTATGGTAGTGAAAGTTGGGTATGGCAGAAGAAGCATAAAAGTAAAATAAATGCGGTAGAGATGAGAGCATTGAGAAGCATGAGTGGATTAAAACTGAGTGATAGAGTAAGAAATAGTGTGATAAGAGAACGTTGTGGTATAAAAGAAGACGTAGTGACTAAAATTGAGAAAGGTATGCTTAGATGGTTTGGGCATGTAGAGAGAATGAATGAAAGGAGACTGACAAAAAGGATTTATGAGTCAAGAGTGAATGCGAAAGTTGGAAGGGGAAGACCGAGGCGAACGTTCCTGGACCAAATCCAGGACATTTTAAATAACGGCCAGGTCAAGAGTACTCTAAACCGACGAACTTGTATGAAAGGTTTAATGAGAATGAAAGAAGCGAAGGAGATATGCAAGGATCGTGGCAAGTGGAAGGATGTTTTCTCTGCCTACCCCTATGGGAATGAGGCGTGAGACTATGTATGTATGTAGATATAAAAACTATGTTCAAAAAGAGTTTCTCGCCGTTTAATGCCATTTCATTACCCTACCAAAAGACGTTTTACATATTCAGATGCTGTGTAGCTATAATAAGAGGTAAATCACCTCCTATATTTGCGCACGTCCTCCACCTTTGTGAATTCGTCCGGAACAGTAAGTCGGATTCATCCAAAACATCAGAGCATACGCGAAAGATCTTTGGATGTTCCAATTTAAACTGATATAATAAAGAGGAAACATTTGTGTATTTTTATATTTGTAAGGTTTTCACACAAAAGGTGCCTTTTCACCGAGCGCCATGGGTATATTACTTTTAAAAAAAATAGGAATACCTAAGAAAAATGCATGTGTAAACCAAGGTGTGAAGTATAAAATATAAAATAATATAGTATAATCTACATAAAAGTAAAATTGATCAAAGTATCTTCGAGGGTGAAACCGCGGGGAATTGGTTAGTGGATATAACGAGGTTTCTTTTCTCGCCGAGTCCCACACTTCGGACTCCACAGTGGGGAAACGTAACTGCATTTCCCAGTGGGGAAAAAACAGCTCGAATCTGTTGTAAATTGAATTACGAAAGGGGGAAGCTTCTAAAGATCTTTTGGGGAAGTAGCCAAGTTATGTAGGATTATACCCACTAAATCCTCTACTCTTGTGGTTATGATCTGACTGTAATCACACCTAAAAGTAAGTGACGATTTAATAAAGAATTAGAGTGTTCAAGCGACCCTGCTCTAGTAAGACGCGTTGCCAGTAATTTCGTCACAGCTACCATATTATATAGTCCAAGTAGCCAAGACCTTGTTAAATATAATGATTTTATTTGATGATTCAAAAAAGCTGTGAAAGCCTACTTTATACATCCGTTTGAAAAATGAACAACAAATGATAATAATACACCAATTTTGTGGATTTAAGTAAAAAGTAAGTAGCAGCCCATTAACGTCCCACTGCTGGGCACAGGCCTCCTCACTGCTCCACTGCGGATTGGCAGGCATAGTACACAAGTGCTCTCTCTATTCCTTCACTCTTATAGTCCGATATGACGGCCGGAGAGAGATCAGAGGACCGACGGCTTAACGTGCTCTCCGAGGCACGGGGTTGGATCACACCGCCAACTTCCCAACTTCGGGCAAATATTGAGAAAATCTTAATAGAAAACTCAATATCGATTTTTGAATTGGCCCGACCCGGGACTCGAACCCAGGACCTCATGTCTGTAGTCGAACATGCTAACCACTAGACCAATGAGGCTCTTATTCTTTTTTTTGTCGATTTGTCTATAAGTAATTAACACGAGAATTATTATTAGTGCACATTTACGTCGCGAAAAAGAAATCAAAATGTTAATGGCAAAAGGACAGTCTGGAGATCTGGTATTGGAGGAAGATGCTCGGAATCTCATGGACCGAGTTCCGAACAAACGCCTCCATTCTCAATGAGCTTGGGATCAAAGAGGGCATGTTAACCGGCATGGAAATGACTTCTTATAACGTCTTATTGTACAGGGAAAAGTAGAAGGCACAAGACCGCGAGAGAGATCCCCAATGCGATGGACGGATCAAGACGGATCACGGACAGCAGGAAAAGGTGTCGGGAAGTCGTGCGGCGGGTACTGTCCACTACAATACACGCTAGAACAAGATAATCACGACCACTCTGACAAGAGTGATGCTGCCAAGAAGAAGAATGGTAAAGGAAATCTCAGAGTAAGGTCCGCTTAAATCCGGATCCCGTGGGAATATAGGGAAACACGTACTACTGATGACACCTACTGATTTTGACCTGATTTTTTTAAACTTTTTTAAAAGGATTAATAATCTAACAACTTTTATTCTCACCACTAATGAAATATACACAACTTGCACTATACTAACGATTACATCACTATTTGAATTTATACAATTTGGAAGCAGCTGGAAGGACTATATTCACAAAATTGTTCCGCTCGTTAAAGTTACTTCGTGTTGCATAACATTTGGTAATATTTCACAATGTTTTTGGTATTTTATATGTGTTGCCACTATATTACTTTTAAAATGTAAAAAAAGTAGTTATAGTTGATATTAATGTTGGCATATAAGAATGCATTCATTTTTACAATAAGTTTTCATGTGTCAAGATAATCTGATTGTTTAATACGCTTTTATGAAAATTGTAAACCAATATGCGCTTTTTATAGTTTTATTTCTTACTATTGCTACTTTAAAAAATAACAATTAAAAGGCTCAGTTTTTTGCGACAAATTTTTTCACACCTTGGGTTTTTGAGAAAGTAACATAGCCTTTTTTTACTCAGCAAAAATGCAGCAATCAGTTTTTGTGTGTGAGTAACAGCCCATTAACGTCCCACTGCTGGGCACAGGCCTCCTCACTCATATGAGAGAGGGTTTTTAGAGCATAGACCCACCACGCTGCTCCACTGCGGATTGGCAGGCATAGTACACAAGTGCACTCTCTATTCCTTCACTCTCATAGTCCGATGTGACGG
>JACTOM010000282.1:975110-1012163 GCA_015832385.1 Elymnias hypermnestra | reverse complement strand
TCTCATGGATGCCATCAGAATCGGATTTTCTAAATGAAAGGTCGAGCTCGTCATAGGGTCCCATTTTTTTAAAAACCAGTTCTGATGATGGCATCCATGAGAAAACCGGATAAGTCTTAAATTTGCATTAAGCATGTGCGCGACAAATGGACGAATAACTCAAGATCACGTCAACCGATTACGATGATTGTTTTTTTATTGGAAAGGATATACTTCAAGGGTTGTTTTGTGATAGTTTGGTTAGGTTCTGATGATGGAATCCATGACAAAGTGACGGAAGTCTTTACTTCTTAGGAGCAAATCAACGATACTCGGCAGGATCTTCTATAAGCTATCCAGATATTTGAGTCGCCTACCGTAACTTCGGTATGGTCAAGTGCTAGTCGTAGTAAAATATGAAGATCAATGGAACTCCTCAACGGCTTACAGTAAGAATGTGATTTTTGGCCAAATCTATAACTGTCTGTAATCAAATGCCAACGACCTTACGTTTGTTGCTGCATTGCAATATTTGAAAAGTGAATTATGTGTGAAGCGGTGGTATAAAGGCTTCGGGTTCGATCCCGGGTGTGCGGGTATTAATGCAAATTTAACTTTGTAAAATTATTTCATTTAAACGGTGTTATCTTATATGAGAAACGCGTTTTAGGTGCACATATATTGAAACAAATTTGTTAGTTTACTTCAGATTCACTAAAAATCAAAAAATAAATAAAAATTTTAACGAAAAAAGAACTGCCTTCAAAACAAACTTACAAATACATTAATATGCTCTAAAAAGTAATAAATAATTGCGTATTCTTTTATAGAGTTCTTCGTATTGTTATATTTGTGTTGCCAGTGATGACATACAGTTCTGAGACGTGGTCGCTGACTATGGGCCTTATGCGGAAGCTCAGAGTCACTCAGCGTGCGATGAAGAGGGGTATGCTCGGAGTTTATCTACGTGATTGAATCGAAATGAAGGGATCCGTTGTAGAACCACTGTCACCGACATAGTACTACGAATCGCGAACCTGAAGTGGCAATGTGTGGGGCACATAGTCCGAAGGGCCAAAGGTGCTAGGGTGGCGACCCGGACGGCGCAGTGTAGGCAGACCCCACAAGGTGGACCGATGATATAAAGAGGGTCACTGGTAGGCACTGGATCCAGGCGGCACAAGATCGGGCCTTGTGGACATCATTACGTGAGACCTATGTCCAGCGGTGGACGTCCATCGGTTGAAGCAACGACGACGATTAGCAAAAATCTTATAGTACAGAATTGTTCTCGTTTAACAGTTCTAAAAAAAAGTCCACCACAGCACATATCTAGCTTTTACGGTTAGCTCATTATAACCTTTTATATGCTAATCAAATTTGTTCTAAAATAATGCATAATTTGCCTAGGCCATGTTATAACATGATATTAATCCTTAAAACTATATTACGTAAATAACTTTTTATGTCTGTAACGTTGTATCGCCGAAACTGCTGAATTAAAATTAATGAATTTTAGCAACAAATACACGAGATCTTTGAGACTTAATCCCATAGTTTTATTTTTAAAACAAATTGTCAAATATAGTGTTATATCCAAATATTACTTACAATATACAACTGATGATGATATTAAAGAAATACTAAAAGTTAAGGCTTCTTTTGTGACCAGTTTTAAGAAGAATCCACCACAAACGTATCTATCATTTAAATTGTAAATTAAATAACATAAAAGCTTTTAACAAATGTTATAATTCCATATTTTAAAGTGAAGATGGTTCAGAAATCATTTGTCGGGTTAAGCATAGGCAATCAATCAATCAATCAATCATTCAAAATATCTTTATTCAAGTAGGCATATACAGCACTTTTTATACAGCACTTTAGAATCGTCAAATTTTTGTTTTTTCTTCAATTTCCAACAATTTTAATAAGATACTTCAATCAGTTTTAGATTTGCCTCCGCATAATTTTAAGAAATATGTTAAAAACATCCTTTTACAAAAGGCATTTTATAATGTTGAGGATTATTTAAGCGATAGAAATGTTTGGACTTGATTCCAGTTGCACACTATCTTTAAAAGAGTAACCGTTTAGTTTCTTGCCGGTTTCTTCTCAGCGGATTCAACTTTCCGAACCGGTGGTAGATTTATTACCAACGGACAGACTACTGACGATTCAAAAGTTCTTTTTGAGCCTACTTGAATAAAGAATATTTTCATTTAATTTTATAGATTAAAGTTCGTTGCCGTTAGCGTCAACCCAATACATGATTTCTTAATAAAGAATCCTTAGTCATCGAGTATGTTGTTTTTTTTTTCAAACAACTTCTTTAAAATTACTATTTAATCTTTATTCCTTAAGAAATAAGAGCTAGTATCGAAGATTCGTATTAAATATCGATTTATACAACCCTTTTTACTGCGTGAAGCATGCATGTAATTTCACAGTCCCATTTTAAAATATGTTTTTTTTTTATTGTGACCATGACTGTGAACTCATATAGCACGTATTGGGCCTCTAAACATTATCTTTAGTGTTTCCTACATTGCCCATAATTAACTTATAGAGTGGTTTTATTTATTTATCAAGGTTTTAGAAAGATTTACTTAGATATTAGATACGTATTAGATTTTTATAAGATTCATATTAGATGTTACATTAAATTTAAGTTGTAATATAACGTTAAACATGACATAAGTAAAGCCGCCCACAGAACTCTTACTCGTTGATTAACGAACGTTTGTCAGTCGCATGCGTTGTATGCTGTATTTTAGCGGCAAATTCATTCCATACATTCCTTGAAAATTTTCAACAAATAAGTACCGGCTAGTAAAACCAATGAGTATTCTTTAATTGTAGTTAACAGTGAATCATTTTTCAAAAAGTATATAGTGAATCGCATTATAAATAATATGTCCAAGTTTGTGTAAACCAGTTGAAACTTAGGTATACCTCAACCTACCTCGTGAATCGCTCTATCTATTGGTGAAAATTACATAAAAATCGATGTCATCATTTTGAGTTTATCACAAACAAACAGATAGACAACCGCGGCGACTACTCATAAATAGATAAAGAAATATTATTCTGTTACTCACCGAGCTCCTATGATCTCTGCTAGTCGACCACCTGGTAGTTCTGTCAGCACATACCCCCAGAAGAAGCATCCCAGGAGGAGGTTCTTCTGCTTCGTGTCCCAATGGTAACGCGTTTGTTCTATGTGCCCTGGGTGCTGGACAGACAGAAAACAATCTTAGTTTTATCTAACAATGTTAAATAATTAACTTGTAAATCTTGCTTTGCTATTTGCAACTTAAACGTTAAGAATTATGTGTTACTATGATAAAGTTTATCTGCATAAAATAGTAAACGTTTATTAACATAAGATTCCATTTTGTAGCGTTTTTTCAAAATCATCCTGTACATTTTATATTAAACAAAAAAATAACTTTGTTGTCCCTTTTAAGGTATGATATTTCTGTCTGTGTAATAACAAACAAATAGATGATAACATTCAGATGCTTTGATGGAACTATAATTATAATAAATGTTACATTATGTTCACAAACATTTCATAACACTTAAAACATGGCATCGTAACACAGCTTTTTTAACAATTTTGTTTAGAAAAGTTTCCTAACATTACCTAACATGAACACGTTTTTAACATTGTGATCAAATGTTTGTTAGAAAATGTTTAATAATATTTATAAACATTTTAAAATACTATTATTTAGCAAAAATCCTTTCAGTAATTTATATGGTTATAGTTTCTTAGCAAGTAATATATTATAGTTGCTACAACATTTTAAAAATATAATCTATTGCTCTTATTATATCAAAGTTAAAGTTACAATCATAGCAAAAAAGATGAGAATTAAAAAGAAACGAACTGTCTATCCAAAGGGCTTTTATGAGTATATAAATAAGAACGGAAGAAGTTTAGGCACTAGATAGATAGATAGTAGTAAATAAGTCTGTATGGGAAAATAGTACAAAATACTATTTATCTGGATAGCACGTTTAAATCAATCAATAATAGTTTATTTTAACTGTGGCATTTAAAATATTAGTAAATACATGAAATATCACAGCGAATTATAATCACAGAATCAGCTTAACAAATTCCCTACCCATCATGCCTTCGTCAGCTTTGTTGAGTCATAACTAACACCGGATGGGACTGAATTCCATGTAAGTATGCACAAAAACTAGTTATTAAATTTATACTTATATTATAAATGCCAGAGTAAATCTGGTTTTCTCTTAGATATATAATTTTGATGAATTTTCATATACAAACATAATAGGATGCAGATAAAGGTGAATTTTTAGAAGACACTTAATTTTTAAGACACAAATTGTTGGTAATTGCATAATTCTCAAATTTAGGTGTATATTTCCATATCATACCTATTGGAAAGTAAAAATATTTTTTTATTTAGGACCAATAAAACGTATGTAAATAACGGTTCTGCTTTTATGCTTCTTATATATATGTCGGAGTGTTATAGTCTGTGGAAGGCTGGCGCCTTCTGTCTATCGGCGTGGGGCAGAGTCAATAGTGACAATCCGGCGCGCGTCTGTCGACAGTTCTCGGGTGACGGCGGCAGAGCGGTCCACTATTGAAACTGTCGCGTTCTATTGTTAATGTTTTTGTGTAAATTGTTATCGGGAAGATTGAGTGATTGGAAATTATAATCAGAGTTATTTAATAAAGTGTTTGATTGCACCAACATTACCCATCAAAGCCCACAGTCGTCGTCGCCTCAACCGATGGACGTCCACTCCTGGACATAGGTCTAATGTAATGATTTCCATAAGGCCCGGTCTTGCGCCGCCCGGCTCTAGCAGGTACCGGCGACCCTCTTTATATCAACGGTCCACCTTGTGGGGAGTCTGCTTACACTACGCCGTCCACAACGTCCATCGGTTCGTCGGACTATGTGCCCCGCCCATTGCCACTTCAGGTTCGCGATTCGTAGGGAGATGTCGGTGACTTTGGTTCATTGACATTTCTGATTCGGTACGTAGAGAAACTCCGAGCATAGCCCTCTCCATCGCACACTGAGTGACTGAGCTTCCGAATGTGGCCCAAAGTCAGCGACCACGTTTACGATCCGTAGGTAAGCATTGGCAACACGCATTGTTGTCTTCAGGCACAGAGGCATATTGGACGAAAACATCTTCCGGAATTTCCCGAATGTTGCCCAACCGAGTTGGATTCGGCGGTTGACCTCTTTCTCGAAATTGGACCTACGTAGCTGGACTAGGTGTCCCAGTTATGTACTCGTCAACAATTCCGAGTGTCGAATTCTCAACGATGAGTGGGTGGAGCGGAACATGGATATTGGACATAACTTTCGTCTTATCCATGTTCATTTTTAGGCCCACCTGTTGAGAAGCTCTGCTGATGTCATCGAGGATTGCATTGAGATCTTCTAGAGTCTCTGCCAACACTATAACTGTACTACACTACAACTATACCCATCATAATTAGGTTAAGCAAGGAACAGCTCTAGGAGGTATTATAAGCCCACAGTATGGAGATGGAATAATGGATGCCACTAATAACGATGCCGGCGGAGAACCCTATGCCCCTATGCTTTCTGGTTCCTTTTCTCTCTTATTCTCCGACTTATATATGATCGCTGGTCCGTGTGTAATAGTCTGTGGAACGTTGGCGCCATCTGTGTATCGGCGTGAGGGCAGAGTCAATAAGTGGCGGTCCGGCCCGTCTTTCGGCAGTTCTCGAGTGGCGGTCGGCCGGGGTGTTCGACCATTGAAACTGTCGCGTTCCTAGCTATTAGTGTTAATGAGTTTGTGTAAATTGATGGGAATAAGTGATTGAACAGTATAATCCGAGTTAATTAATAAACTGTTTGATTGCACCAACATTACCCACGAACGCCCACAGAATAAGAAATTAAATAATGGATCCCATTAATGACGATGTCGGCGGAGNGCGTGTCGGAGTGTTATAGTCTGTGGGGCAGAGTCAATAGTGACAATCCGGCGCGCGTCTGTCTACAGTTCTCGTGTGACTGCGGCCAGAGCATTCGACTATTGAAACTGTCGTGTTCCTAGCTATTTATTGTTAATGTTTTTGTGTAGTGTTTGATTACCCATCAAAGCCCACTGTCGCCGTCGTCGTCGCCTTAACCGATGGACGTCCACTGTTAGACATAGGTGTCAAGAAATGATCTTGCGCCGCCTGGCTCAAGCGGCTACCGGTGACCCTCCTTATATCGTCGGTCCACCTTCTGGGGGGTCTTCCTACACTACGCCGTCCGGTGCGGGGTCGCCACTCCATCACCTTCGGCCTCTAACGTCCATCGGTTCCTCGGACTATATGCCCCGCCCATTGCCACTTCAGGTTCGCGATTTATAGGGAGATGTCGTGACTTTGATTCATTGACATTTCTGATTTGGTACGTAAAGAAACTCCGAGCATAGCCCTCTCCATCGCACGCTGAGTGACTGAGCTTCCGAATGTGGCCCAAAGTCAGCGACCACGTTTCCGAACCGTAGGTAAGCCAGTGGCGACACGCATTGTTGTCTTCAGGCACAGAGGCATATTGGACGAAAACGTCTTCCGGAATTTCCCGAACGTTGCCCAACCGAGTTGGATTCGGCGGTTGACCACTTTCTCGAAATTGGACCTACGTAGCTGGACTAGGTGTCCCAGGTATGTATACTCGTCAACAATTTCGAGTGTCGAATTCTCAACGATGACTGGGTGAAGCGGAACACGGTTAGTGGACATAACTTTCGTCTTATCCATAAGCCCACAGTATGGAGATGGAATTATGGATGCCACTAATGACGATGCCGGCGGAAAACCCTACGCCCCTATGCTTTCTGCTTCCTTTTCTTATTCTTCGACATATATAGATATAATCTGGTAAAATCTGCTGTTAACATTGAGGTTAATGCTAACAGCACATTTTACCAGATTAAGACCCTTCCAACTTGTACAGTATCAGCATATACCATTAGTAATCCTAGTTATAAATACTGAACCCATGTCCATGAAACCATTAAGGTACCATTCGCAGATAATTCGTAAACATTTTAATTAAAATCAACACAAGACATTCAAGTGGAGGATAAAACAGGGTCATTAGGAAAATTGATGTATAAATGACGTAGTCATTAACGTGCTTAAGAGATAAACGGCTAAAAGTAGGTCATGGCATTCGGATTTTACTATATGCAAAGAGACCTGCGGAGAAATGGAAGGTCAATATTTTATGGGCCTAACTATAATTTATTATAGGGGTACTGGTGACACGATGACTAGCTGCCTAGAATGGCTAGATGTTTTTAATTATTTAATGTAATATAGATTATTTTGACGTGAATACGTCTTTAAAATCGTATCCAATTCAATTAAAAAAAGGAATTATAACAAAATCGGGGGATAGAGTTTGGGGTTGTAGCAAAATATCTGTCACTTTTATCTGGAATTCACTTACACCACTGCATAGGTAAAGAATCAAAGAATTTATCACGCCTAATAAGAATTGTAACACATCACGCGCGGCGGAGGGGAAGCCCCTGTTACAAGACATATTCACGTAAAACAAACAGGTCTATCTATCGCTTTACAACCTTAGCATTTAGGGGTACTGTAAAAGGCAATCGGCTGAACAGGCAAGACCAACATGGCGTCCATGGTAGCATCAGCTGTTTCACTTGCATCGTGATCAACTAATTGATGAGTTTAACATGATAATATGGATTCACCTTGTAATATTTTCTACGCAGCATCTTACTGGAGATTTTGGTATAAGGGTGATATGTCATGTCCGAAGCCTCCCAGACTAGATGTAAACATTCGCATTGTGATAGGCAGAGACAACTTCCTTCCACTTCCTTGCATATCTCCTTCGCTTCTTTCATTCTCATTTAACCTTTCATACTAGTTCATCAGTTTTGAGTGCTCTTGACCTGGCCCTTATTTAAAATGTCCTGGATTTGGTCCAGGAACGTTGACTTTGCTCTTCCCCTTCCCTCTTTTTCATTCATTCTCGTGTCCAAACCCTAAGCATACCTTTCTCAATTTTAGTCACTACACCTTTCATACCACAACAAAGTTATAGGCAATCACAATCGCAAAAAAAAGTAAACAAGTCAATCGGTTGTGTGTGTACGTAAGTTATTTTAGGGTTCATCGTTAGTCTTGATGAAGATGTGGGTAGATTGCAATCACAGGTAATACATGAGACCTATAATTTGAGTAATTGCTTTTGCTATAATCGAGCTAATAAGGTTTTCATATACAGGAGAAATCTCATTAATGATCAATGATATTTTGAATTATTAATTTATACTAATAGTTTGGTCTAACTGCCTCATTGGTCTAGTGGTTAGCATGTTCGATGACAGACATGAGGTCCTGGGTTCGAGTCCCGGGTCGGGCCAATTCAAATATGGATTTTGAGGTTTCTATTAAGATTTTCTCAATATTTGCCCGAAGTTGGGGAGTTGGCGGTGTGCTCCACCCCCGTGCCTCGGAGAACGCGTTAAGCCGTCGGTCCTGCGCCTCATCTCTCTCCCATCGTGTCGGATTTCGTCACACGTACACTTGTTGTGTACTATGCCTGCCAATCCGCAGTGGAGCAACGTCTATGCTCTAAAAACCCTCACTCCTTGGTATGAGGAGGCCTGTGACCAGCAGTGGGACGGTAATGGGCTGCTACATTCTTTACTTCAGATTCACTAAAAATGTAACAAAATAAAGAACCGCCTTCAAAACAAACTATTTCACATACATTCTATTATCGTAATAATTTAATAGACTTATAAATACTCCAATATTTTTAATTTCATCTTGTTTAAGAGAACTCTAAGTTTTTTTGGCAAAATTTTTTATTATATAAAGTGAAACTCACCACTGTGACATTGTGGGGTAATGTGAGATTGGTGATTGTTGTATTCTTTGTGTCGTATATCATCTCGACGATGGCGATGGTGAGATTGACTCGTAAGGCGTAGTTCAACATGAAACCCAGTAGCACCATTATATTCAACACTTGAACGCATGTTAAACAACCTGAAACAATAATAAAGAAAAAAATTGAAAAACAAAGCACGTTGTGACCTTAAAGAAAGACAAAATACGAATTACCGTATATTATAAATGGGAGAGTAACTCTGTCTGTTGCGCTTTCACGCCAAAACTACTGAAGCTATATAAATGAAATTTGGTACACAGATGTTCTAAAGCCTGAAAAGGGCATAGGCTTTATTTTAAAGCGAAAAAAGGGTTGTAAGGGATCGTTTTATCGTCATTTTTAGAGCTAGAAGCAAGAAACTTAGTTTTTATAGTGTTGATTCTATTTTAATTACATATGTAAAGTATTATCATTTATTTGTAAAAATAATGAATAAAATATGACAATGACGCGTTAACCACAACTCAGCTGCAGTCTCATTCAATAGCTACAAAATCGTTGTGCACAGCACGCCTAAACAAGTTGTCACTTCAAAGCATCCATTATTTTATACATTTCAACCCATTTCACACTTTAAACCTTTGTGGTCCCTTAATGGAACGCTAACGCCATCTATCAGCGCTGGACAGAGTCAATGAGTCACAGGCCGGCGGCGTTGAGGTGTGACGGTAAATTACTGTTAATGTAATTTGATGTCGAAATCATTAACTGATTGGACAATATAATCTCAGTTAATTAATAAAGTATTTGATTACACTAACATTACTAACCGACGCCCACACTTTGGAGGTTGAATCATGGTCCCCACTAACGACGATGTCGGCGGAACTATGCTTTTCTCCGACATACCTTGGTCCAAAATTTAATTTTGGTAACGCACTACACTGTAATTTTTTGATTACATCTGTGGTATCTATAGTCTATCAATCCTTATTGAAGTGTAGTAAGTCTTGGTTATTGTGAACAATACCTTTATTTTACTAGGGATATTTTAACTTAATAAATATCTATAAATATCTACATTTCCTAATCAACTCATAACTGACCTTAAAAGCCCATTAACCCACTTTAGTTAGTAGTTGTAAAACTGGTATACAATCTCAGATAAAAGTAATACAAAACGTTTAGTACATGCAGGAGCAACATATTATAATGAATAATTGTAAGTAAGTAGCAGCCCGTTAACGTCCCACCGCTGGGCACGGGCATCTTCGCTCCAAGGAGCGACGGTTTTTAGAGCATAGACCCACCACGCTGCTCCACTGCGGATTGGCAGGCATAGTACACAACTGCACTCTCTATTCCTTCACTCTCATAGTCCGATGTGACGGGAATCCGACACGGCCAGAGAGAGATCAGGCGCAGGACCGACGGCTTAACATGCTCTCCGAGACACGGGGGTGGATTACACCGCCAACATCCCAATTTCGGGCAAATATTGAGAAAATCTTAATAGAAAACTCAATATTGATTTTTTTAATTGGCCCGACCCGGGACTCGAACCCAGGACCTCATGTCTGTAGTCGAACATGCTAACCATTAGAACAATGAGGCAGTTTATAATGGATAAGATATGTGGTATTTTCTTAAATTTTCGCGACTTTGACTAATGATATAAAACGATCTATTTTACGAATTTCACTGCTATATATATGTCGGATAATAATAGAAAAGGGAAAGGAACCATAAAGCGTAGAGGCGTAGGGTTCTCCGCCGACATCACCATTAATGGTATCCATAATCATATCAATTAGTTATAAATCACATCAATTTCCATATTGTGGGCGCTCGTGGATAATGTTGGTGCAATCAAACACTTTATTAATTAACTCAGATAATAATGTTCAATCACTTAATGTTCCTGATATCAATTCATTCAAACTCATTCATAATAATAGCTAGGAACGCGACAGTTTCAAAAGTCGACCGCACCGGCGGGCCGTCACCCGAAAATCTACCCAGAGACGCGCCGGACTGCCACTTATTGGCGCCGATAGACAGACGGCGTCAGCGTTCCACAGACTATTGCATTCAGACATATAATATATGTGTTAAACAATAAAAAAACGTGTGCTTCTCGGGATTCCCAATAGAAGTGACAACAGACGAATCCAAGTTAAATCAATTTAACTTGGACTATTATTTAAAGTTTACGTATATTTATGTGACAAGGAAAGGTTATTTAATAATAAAATCTTTTATTGATTAAGTTTTAGGTAATACGCTCACTGTCAGTGGTATATGTCTATCGCTCAGTAAGCACTGAGTAGAGAGGGGAGGAAACCTTTGTCCGCAATACGGCTAGCGCTGTTAGCGCTGGGTTAGAGTGAGAGAGCCTGCCTAATGATGCCGTGTGCGTTACGTAACGAAGAGGAAAGACCTTTGCAAAATGAAGTCTTCTTAAAATCAATTCAAAAAATAGTCATGGAGATCAATAGAAAAAGACAGAAAGCATATTTTTTGTACAAACATTCGTTTTCATTAAAATAAACTTATACAAGTTATAAGGAGACCGTCCCTTCCACTCCATCATGTTAGTACAGCTAAAGGAAACAACAGTTTCATGAAAAATACATTATTAAAAAAAAACTCAGCAATGAAACACAAAGACAGCGGACTCAGGGGTCAACGAACTGATCATAGAATACCCGGCCGCGCCGCGCCGAGCCCGGACGTACCCAAACAACTCCATCATGTTAGTACAGCAAAAGGAAACAACAGTTTCATAAAAAATACATTATTAAAAAAAACTCAGCAATGGAACACAAAAACAGCGGACTCACGGGTCAACGCTCGGGCTCGGCGCGGCCGGGTATTCTATGATCAGTTCGTTGACCCGTGCGTTGACCCCTCAGTTGTTTTGGCTGTTGTGTTTCATTGCTAGTTTTTCATTTTAAATAAAGTAATGTATTTTTTATGAAATAACCGTTTCATTTATCTGTTCTAACACGATGGAATAAAACGTTTTTAAATAGGATTTTTAAATAAGGATCGCCTTTTTTTTGTCCCATCGTCATGTCATTAGTACTATCATCTGTCTTCGTTTTCGGAAGCGGTCTCCTAACACCTTGTATATCGATACATCAATTATAATTAGATATATCACATATTGTAACCAAATGGTAAATTCTACATAACAATAAAATCAATTCATTTAAATATTGTATTATTATATCAACAATGAACCGGTTTTACCAAAATAAATAAACGTTTATTTATACGATTAACATATATATCATTAATTTACATACAAAACTGGTATTGTTAATTTTTTTCAATATCAAATACGTAAAATACAAGGGCGTTGGATTTAACGGGATATTTTGACACGATTTACTAGTTTACTATATTTACACTCATCCTCTTAATGAAAATGACGACTTTATTACTAAACATCAGTATGTATGTCTTCTTATGTATAAAAATGAATTTCTGTTCGTTAATCTCGCTAAACCTCGAGAACAGCTAGACCGATTTGGCTAAATGTGAAGTCCAGGGATGATTTAATAAGTGTGTAATTATAAAAAAAAATGCTTAGAATATAGTAAAAACAACAATTTCGCTTTCCCTTAGAAACTATTGTTACCTGTCAAACATTTGATGTTCGTGTAGTCGTTTAGAAATCAATAAAATATAAAAGTCGTTCAGAAATCATATTAAATTTAAAACTGAAATTTTCTTTACATTTTTTAGTTTGATGTTTGTCTCGTCGTTCAGAAATCAAATTAATTTTAAAAGAATACTTTTGACATTTGACATTGACCATCAACAATTTTTGATCGCAACTATATCATTTGACGGATTTTGGCGGGAATCTGGGTGTAAAGGTCGCATTTTTTTTATTACGAATTCTTTCATTAATAAATTTAATAGGTACGTCAGGAATGACGTCATTCATCGTGACACCAAGACGCCCACCGTGGAGGTGTTCGTCCGGCGTCCGCAGTTGGCGACGAGCATGTTCCGCCACGCGGACCACTCCCCGCACACACACCTCCATGGCATTGCCAGCCAGCATCATAGATCTGAAAGCACTGGGCGCCCACTACCTCGTGAGCTCCTGCTGTCACCACCACCAGGTGTGGGTGAAGATGACGGCGTTGACGACTCGACGGCAGTGACAGAACTCGGATTGACCTGGATGGTTCCGCCGGTGTAAGCTGGTGGGAACCAGCCCGTTAGAATGACGGGCAGACACAAATACCGGGCATCGACGATGCCTGAGAAAATAAGCCCGGGTAATGAGGCATTGCCTCGAGGCCCGTACCCCACAACTTGGTTGTGAAGAACCCCGGATGAAATTAAATAATACGGACAAGTTTTGACCACATTTTTTACAAAAGTTGAAACATAAATTCAAAAGAATACTTTTGCTTTTGAAATTTGACATTTACATCAAACAAATTCTGGCCCCGTAGACAAGTTACTTTCGAAGATTGCTAACGCTTAAAAGCTGTATGGGAATAAAGTTTAATTTTTCGATTAGAAACGTCATTCTCATACATTTTCTGAGCGTTAGCAATCTTCGAAAGTAATTTGTCTAGAGGCCCTGATCGCAACTTTAACATTTGACGGATTTTGATTACGAATTCTTTTTGTTCCGGTTAAGTTTTACATTTATTACGAAACTTGAAACATTCTGCAATTAGTTCAGTCAGCTTTTATATACATACACATCAGGCCACATTCCCATAGGGGTAGGTAGAGACTACGTCCTTCCAATTGCCACGATCCTTGCCTCCATCGCTGCTTTCATTCTCATTAAACCTTTCATACAAGTTCGTCGGTTTAGAGTACTCTTGACCTGGCCTTTATTTAAAATGTCCTGGATTTGGTCCAGGAACGTTCGTATTGGTCTTCCCCTTCCAACTTTTGCATTCACTCTTGACTCATAAATCCTTTTTGGCAGTTTCCTTTCATTCATTCTCTCTACATGCCCAAACCATCTAAGCATACCTTTCTCAATCTTAGTCACTAGTATAAAATTATTTTAAATGTCCACCGCCTACATTTTAGTTTACTGTCTTTCTTTCCTTTTAAGGTTGTCTGGACGAGATCGCTATTAGGCGATTAGACCACCTTTTGCCAAGCCGCCTCTTAATATAAGTGATATCCATTTTAGTGTATAAAAGACTGGTGTACAATACACAAAACAACTCATGAGAATCAGTCTTATCAGTGTAGGAGGAATTTACTTATATGAATCATATATAAACGTATTAAAGACAATTGAAAATAGCTTTTACAGACGCCATTAATCTCTTGACGTTCAAGGTCGAAAAACAATGTCAGTGTTATATTAATCATGGGAAAAAAAAATTGGCGCTTTTGCAAAACGAATTCGTAACATACGCAAATAAACTGTTATTTTCTATAATATTAACTATGTAAAAGCCAGTGATTTGACTGTGATCCCACCTGATGTGAAATGATGAATAGCGATACAGTCGATCTATAGAAGAATAGAGAACATTTGCCTTAAAATATGATGAATTCATATTTATTTATATATTCTTATAGCACACACACAGGGATTACACAATAAAAAAGTACGTACAAAGTACACACGCCAAAAGTGAAACTTCTGAGTAATTTTTATGTCTTGTTTATATTTATACAAATGTAAAACTTTAGATTTCCAATACTCTCTAAGTATAATAAGAAATGATTTATTGATATCTCAAATGACCAATTGTAAATAGAAATGTCACATTATTTTATCTATATAAGAAATGAAATTGTTATTGTCTGCACGCCTTTATGAATAGCCAGATGGTGTGTCAAAGGGCCAGAGTGGCTGAGCATGCAGGAGTGTTGGTGCCAACACTTATGTATGGTAGTGAAAGTTGGATATGGCAGGAGAATCACAAAAGTAAAATAAATGCGGTAGAGATGGGAGCGTTAAGAAGTATAAGTGGAGTAAAACCGAGTGACAGAGTAAGAAATACTGTGATAAAAGAACGTTGTGGTATAAAAGAAGACGTGGTGACTAAAATTGAAAAAGGTATGCTTAGTTGGTTTGGGCATGTAGACAGAATGAATGAAAGAAGACTAACAAAAAGGATTTATGAGTCCAGAGTGAATGCGAAAGTTGGAAGGGGAAGACGTTGGCCTTGGAACGTGATTGGACCAAATCCAGGACATTTTAAATGAGGGCCAAGTCAAGAATACTCTAAACCGACGAACTTGTATGAAAGGTTTAATGAAAATGAAAGCAGCGAAGGAGTTATGCAAGGATCGTGGCAAGTGGAAGGACTTTGTCTCTGCATACCCCTATGGGAATAAGACGTGATGTTATGTATGTATGTATGTATGTAAATTGTTAAACGACGAGTGACGAGTTATTTGAAAATATTAAGATTAACCTTCAAACGAATTGGCATAAAAAAAACTAAACATCTTCGTGACGCTAATCACGCGTTTCATATATAAAAAAAATTACCCTCATACGCTTAAAGAAGTTTCACTTTCAAAAGAGAATTACAAAGGTGAACGAATATTGTATTATGTGATGAAACAGTCTTTGTAGGAAGCGCGCTAATCTGATAAGCCGCTAATAAATAGAATCCATGAATGAATTAAGTTTCTTTGATTCGCTGTTTCGCAAATTATTCAATTCAATACCATTTATCTAATATTATAAAGAGGAAAGATTTGTATTTTTATATGTAACGAATAAATTCAAAAAGTACTGGACCGATTTTAATAATTCTTTTTTCATTAGAAAGCTACATTATCACTGAGTAACATAGGCTATATTTAGTACTAGATTACTGTAGAAATCTTTAGAAATTCCTATTAAACCAACAGAAGGTGGTGTGTCTTTCATTGCATACACTGTAAAGAGTATTAATGATGGGACAAAAAAAATGTTCGAAAATATTATAGAATATATCAATATCTACAAAAAACTTCGCAATACCATATGTCTAACTATTGTAGTTACGTTACTTAACTACTTACATACATTTAACAAATTGATAGTAATGCCGATCAAAATCAAACCGTGTTATCCATGCCATTTATAAATTTTTATCCAAATAAATAATTTAATATTCAAGACTGTCTCAATACCTGATGATTGCTTTTTGAATTATTGAAATCGGATATTCCAGTCAAAAGATATCATGAAATTAATATAAAAATACTAACTCGACGAGAGAGGGGCAGTGCGGGAAAAGAGGGTGCACCATTATGAACTAGGTAGCCGGTCGGCTCCTTATGCAGTGGACGCAAATGACATTGAATATTTACTGTTTTTTTAACACATTTTTATGCTTCACTTAAAAAGTTCTTTTCAGAGCTACTTAGTTTTAGTATTAGGAATCACACTTTTTCATAATATTTTTCAATTCATGATCGCTTTAATTATCATGCTTATAACTTAAATATCTGTACCTATTTATGTCTACCCGTGCGAAATCGGGACGGGCCGATAGTAATTGATATAACATTTTTATATTTTGTTAGTGCTGTAAATAAATAAACCTGGTGAGAGGAAATTTACCTCTTATGATTTGTACACAGCATCATATCTGATTGAGTACATCTTTTCTGGTTTGGTGGTAACTAGCTGCGGCCGAAACCTTCCACCAGGCCAGACTCAGTCAAATTAGAAAACGCAATTTCCTAAATTACCGGGGATTGAACCCGAGACCTCTGCTAGCAAAGCGAGTACTCGCACCACTACGCCAATGAGGCAGTCCTTTTAAAATCGAACAAGTTATTTTAGACAGCAAAACCACAATCAATCTTGTACTTACCTTAATCCTAATTTTGTAATAAAGATTTTAGAAATAAATCATTTATTGTATTACCTTTTATATTCATACTAATACGTTTTTTTAAACAACATCTTTTGATAGCTATCTGGATATACAAAAAACTAAAACCCACGTTGGTAAATGAGATGATGTGACCATCGAAGTTACAAAAAACTTCTATAATATACCAGCAATTTGTAAAAATCATCCTTACACGCTAAACAGAGTTAAGTTTTAAGTTTTATAAATTACCAGCCTAAAAATTCAACTATAATTCATGTCATGAGATAATTCACCAAATCGTTATCGTGCGAACACGCGATCAATTTTACGATGTGATTTATTATAATGTGAGCATACACGAAAGCAACGATATGTAAATGATTTTTCTTGAATTCCATCTAGCAACAGGAAAATTGCACACTGAATTGAAACCTACTTAAAAATCTTGAACAATGCCTTGGAAGCTATGTCTCAATTCGTACGAGCCTTTCTGATTAATCAAATTAACACCAGTGCTTAATTAATGCACTCCATTGAGGTCACAAACCAGAAGGATGCAGATTACGCCAACTTATAACAAAATCCTGCTTCTCCGATTTGTCTCTTTAAGTGAGATGAGGATCTCCAATATCTCTGTCCTCTGCCCTACGTCACGAGCAAGCATTTCTCAAACTAAACTCTTCAGTATATCCTGGGTTCTTATTAATTTAGTGGAGTTGAGGGGTGATCTTCCTCAAACGTCAATTTGATCCCTGGTAACATATATTGCCCTATACCAAAGGGCTGCTTTCATCTAATTAAGTCCTAAAACTCTTTAGTGAGAAATCTTCTCTGATCAGTGTCATTGAAAGATGTCTCTGGTCGTTCCTTTCCATTAGTATATTTCATGTTGCTACCATTAAACGTGCAAGCAAAGCTCCACTCTACAGTAAATCTTAGGTTTTTATCAATTTCGTGGAGTTGAGGGATGATCTACCTCAAGCATCGATTTGATTCCTGGTAACCTATATTGCCCGATATCATAGGGCTGGTTCCATCAAAGTAAGTCCTAAAACTCATCAGTGAGAAATCTTCTCTGATCAGTGTCATTGAAAGATGTCTCTTGTCAAATAAGCTCTTCAATAAATCTTGGGTTCTTTACCAACTTTGTGGAGTTGAGGGGTGCAGGAATGCCTGCTTACCCGGGCATCTTTCTCAAGCTCCAATTTGATCCCTGGTAACATATATTGCCCGATATCATAGGGCTGCTTCCATGTAATTAAGTCTTAAAACTTTCAGTGAGAAATCTTCTCTGATCAGTGTCATTGAAAGATGTCTCGGGTCGTCTCTTTTTTATTAGACTATTACAATTAAATAACAAAATTTAGCATACCAATTGCACATTACACAGAATTTCCTGTCAGGTCAATACTCGTAATTAATTAAATTAACCAATAGATTGAAGATCTGATGCAAACGAACCAACTACTAAATCGATAAGGTAATAGCAGTGGTATAAATATATAATCCTACAAATATACTTCGTCGAGGTTGGCTGTGGGTCAGATTTACATAAATATTGTCTATATATATACAGACAAATAGGCAAAAAATTAAATAAGTTAGAGTAGACTTCTGTAAGCCATAAAACGAATATCATTTGCAAAATTTGTCAGCAAATTAACTGTAAAGATTGAGCCTTAAAATTTGTACATTACTGATATAATAAATGTTCTGTATCTTTAACTGAATAATTTTACTCGGTACATATCGCAAAATATTGCAAGAATGTCGCAATTCAGGTTCGGTTCAACGAAAGTGAAGACACCTTATACGGTTATACAAGGAATTCGTAACTGTTGTTCTTAAACTTTAAGACCTTCGATTTGTTAAAATGTATTGAATTTTTAAGAACATTGGCCGAAAACTTAATGTGTTTTTCGAGGCACAGTGTTTTTAACACTTCACCAATTGCCTTCGTTAATACATTGAGAATTACTTAACAGAACATTGAATTTTATAGGCCTAAATCTAGTCCTGGTTTAAGACTTTTACATACATGACGCCTCATTTCCACAAGGATAGGCAGAGACCACACCTTTCCATTTGCCACGATCCTTGCGTATCTCCTTCGCTTCTTTCATTCTCATTCGACCTTTCATTCAATTTCGTCGGTTTAGAGTACTCTTGACCTGGCCCTTATTTATAATATGCTGGTCTTCCTCTTCCAACTTTGCTATTACCTCTCAACTCATAAATCCTTTTAGTAAGTCTCCTTTCATTCATTCTCTCTACGTGCCCAAACCATCTAAGCATACCTTTCAATTTTAGTCACTACATCTTCTTTTATAGGCTTTTACAACACTCTTGAATCGTCGTTTTACTATTTCATTTGTTTTCTGTTAACAGTGCTGATGTTGCTAATGAGTGACGTTTAGTTTAAACCTGTCGTTTAGGGTTTGGAAATTTGCATTTTTTTATTTGTCTGAATCTGGACTTGGTCAGGCTTGGGATATGGCTAAAAATTTGCAATCTGGCACGATTAATTTACCTCTTACTAAGTTAGGACGATCCCATATTACAATCATTTCATATCAACAGCTTAAGTCTCAATGAAGCGCTAACTTATCAGCAATAAAAGGAAGAAAAATTATTAAACAGTTCATAATGTGATAAATGTAAACAACGCCATTTAACTTTTTATAAATTTAATCATCCTTGAACTGTAATAACATATTTGAATTCAGTTCAAAGGAGCAATCAAGGCCATGTTAGTATATTAGAAGTAATTAAACCGTCCATCTATAGACCGCAGTCATTATTGTGTATAGTTACTTTTTGTTTACTGTATCATCCTTGAAACGTATTTGGCTTCTAAAAAAATAGACATTAGTTATCCTTCTGCCTACCATTGTTTTTGTGTACCTCGTATTTAATACATTCGTTATTCACAAGCTTTTTTGTAACACCTTTAACTTTATTAATACGCTGTATGAATGACGAATGTGCAAATCGATGTGTTTTTATTAATTGATGGAATTAATTCAAAATACAATGTATTGAGCATTGGTTCATTTATATGATGAACCGAATTTTGTAGTTATCATCTTGATTTCTTATTTAAATGAAAGTATAATACGTTGAAGGTAAAACGACGTTTCTATTAACGACTTTTAAACAATGCCTTCCTCTGCATAGGGAAAACGATTCGAAGTGAAAATAATGACGATTCTGTGTGTATTATATTTGAAAACTTGGTGCACGTACAAAAAAATAAAATTGTTGTTAATTGTAATATGCTACATAAAATGAACAACTCATATAAGGGTAACTGTAACAAACTCCCCGAAGACGTTCTAAAGATATCACTTAATCAATTCAAATTCTTTGTTTAATGCGAAATTACTTAGATCTAATTTGATCTGTGCGCTCTTTTCAGGAAAGAACACATCGTCATTAATATCATCGTCAGTCATTGGAATTAATGTATAAAAAACTTATATCAAACAGTGCTGTAAAGGCCTGCTTGAATCAAAGAAATCAAGATTTTGAAGTGATATCTACATTCTACTAAATTATTGTCAATTGCATAAAAACAATTCTTCCTTCTCCTTTGCTATTAGCTATACAATAAAAATAATCGCTCCTAAAATATTCAAGTTGCGATCGTTATTTCACTTAGATAGATAATATTGTTTATTGAACACCACGCTAAAAATAGATGTACAATTACTCAGTATAAGGTAAGTACTTTTAGTGTGCAATTGGGCGGTCTTATCGCTCATAAGCGATCTCTTCCAGACAACCCTGGCGTTAGAGAACCCGTTAAAGAAAGGAGAGAGAAGGTAAGTGGTGTGTATAAATGAATAGGCATACAATTTCAAAATATAATATGAAGATATATACAGAATATCGTGAATACATACAAATAAAGACATAATAAATATATACACATATACAAATTATTATATGCATATATACAAATAAATACATATATCTGTATTTCCATTTATTCATCCTAATGTTAATCTTGCAAGTCAATATCACTTCGGAAGTGACAAATAATGTTCCGTTACTTATTTAGTTTTATAGATATCTCTTTAGTTTTATAGACAACCCTTTAGTAAAAAAAAACTCTTTAGTTTTATAGACAATTCGTTAATTTTATAGACAACTCGTTAAGTTTACAAAGAACTTTCTAGTTTTATAGACCACTCGTTAATTTTATAAAGCACTCTTTATTTATTTCAACATCTCTTTAGTTTTATAGACACCCCTTTAGTTTAAAAAAAAACTCTTTAGTTTTATTGACAACTCTTTAGATTTATAAATTACTTTTAAGTTTTAAAGACAACTCTTTAGTTTTATACACAACACTCCAGTTTTGTGGTCACCTCTTTAATTTTAAAGACAACTCTTTACATTTATAAACTACTCCTCAGTTTTATAGACAACTCTTTAGATTTATAAATTACTTTTCAGTTTTATAGACAACTCGTTAAGTTAACAAAGAACTTTCTAGTTTTATAGACAACTCTTTAGTAATTTATAAACTACTCGTCAGTTTTATAGACCACTCGTTAATTTTATAAAGCACTCTTTATTTATTTCAACATCTCTTTAGTTTTATAGACACCCCTTTAGTTTAAAAAAAAAACTCTTTAGTTTTATTGACAACTCTTTAGATTTATAAATTACTTTTCAGTTTTATAGACAACTCGTTAATTTTATAAAGAACTTTTTAGTTTTATAGACAATCCTTTAGTTTAGTGTTAACTGTTTATTTTTATAGAAAACTCTTTAGTTTTTTAGACAAGATATATGCAAAACGGAGGTGTGCTTACACGCGTGTATGTTTATCAGCTAAATAAATACGTTAAACATGCACATAGGTTGAACTGCTACGTTGAACACAACTACCTACCTACTACAATGTAACGTACAAACAATTGCATACTAGTGCTGACTTTATGACGTAACTGTAAACTGTACATTGTATACTTCGATCAATGTTACAACTAGTTTAAGAGGGTTATTGTTTCGAGCTAATAAAGAACCGAGATTATGGGAACTATACAACAGGATAGCATTGTTAAGTTAATAAACTCAAACAGGTGTATAATACTATGATCGAGTAGTGAGGAATGAGCTGTGGTCAACGTTATCTACGTATGGTGTGAGCGGTAGTCTGACTCAAGCATTGAAGTCTCTCTATGAGGGTTCTAGTGCCTGTGTCAGAATAAACGGAGCGTACACGGAGTGGTTTCCTGTCGAAAGAGGTGTTCGACAGGGATGTGTTGCGTCACCATGGCTGTTCAACCTTTTCATGGATAAATGTTTGACAGATTTAAAAGAATGTATGTATGGGTTAAGAATGAATGAATTACTCATCAAATGTTTACTCTACGCTGATGATCAAGTAATACTTGCGTCATCCGCTAACGAGCTTCAGGAGATGCTAAATATTATGAATGAAGCTTTGAAAGGGAAAGGAATGAAAGTGAATGTAAACAAAACGAAAGTTATGCTTTTTGAACGAGATGAATCTATGATGAATGGCAATATTTTGATAGATGGGGAACAAGTGGAAGAGGTGAAAGAATTTGTATACTTGGGATCTAAATTTACAAAAGATGGAACATGTGAAAGTGATATCGAAAGGAGAGTGAATGCAGGGAATATGGTAAATGGTGCTCTGCATGCTTTTATGAATAGCCAGATGGTGTCTCAAAGGGCTAGACTGGCAGTGCATGCTGGAGTGTTGGTGCCAACACTTATGTATGGTAGTGAAAGTTGGGTATGGCAGAAGAATCACAAAAGTAAAATAAATGCGGTAGAGATGAGAGCGTTGAGAAGCATGAGTGGATTAAAACTGAGTGACAGAGTGAGAAATAGTGTGATAAGAGAACGTTGTGGTATAAAAGAAGACGTAGTGACTAAAATTGAAAAAGGTATGCTTAGATGGTTTGGGCATGTAGAGAGAATGAATGAAAGGAGACTGACAAAAAGGATTTATGAGTCAAGAGTGAATGCGAAAGTTGGAAGGGGAAGACCAAGGCGAACGTTCCTGGACCAAATCCAGGACATTTTAAATAACGGCCAGGTCAAGAGTACTCTAAACCGACGAACTTGTATGAAAGGTTTAATGAGAATGAAAGAAGCGAAGGAGATATGCAAGGATCGTGGCAAGTGGAAGGATGTTGTCTCTGCCTACCCCTATGGGAATGATGCGTGATGCTATGTATGTATGTATGTAGGTGTATAATACAAAGAGTAATCTGTCGTTCCTACTTCTTATTTTTGAAGTGAATACGTCTTTCACATCCATAGGCAATTCAAAAACACGAACGATAACAAAATATAGTAGCTACATATACATCACCTCCGTACGAAATTTAATTACACCACTGGATAGCTAAAGACTGTAACATAGGGAGGGGGAAGTCCCGCCTTTTTGAACGTAATTCTGCTGCATCTCGAGATTTTTTGTATAAATTTTGACTTGGTGAAACAACGTTCATTCTATTTTCAATTGTCAAAATCTATCGATTTACATGAATGATAATATTTTACATGGAAATTATTATTAAGGGCTATGCTCGGGGTTTCCCTGCGTGATCAGATCAGAAATGAGGAGATCCGTAGGAGAACTACAGTTAGTAATAACGGGCCTCGGCACGGCCTCATTGCCCGGCTATCTTTCCTCGGACATTCACTAAATGCCCGGTACTCTTTTTTGCCCGTTTTAATACGGGCTGGATCCCGCCGGCGAGGCCAGCAGGTCCATCCTGGTCAATTCCGAGTGGGGTGTGTTCCGAGTGTTGCTGACAGCAAGAGCTCACGAGGCAGAGGACGCCCAGTGTTTGGTGGACGCATATAGTTCGCAAAACCGATGGACGTTGGGACCCGAAGATGCTAGAGTGGCGGTCTCGTACCAGAAAGTGCGTCGGCAGAGCCCCACCAGGTGGGCCGATGACATCAGGCGGATCGCCGGCAGCCGCTGGATATAAGCAGTGGAATTCATTAAGAGATACCTTTGTCCAGCAGTGGACGTCCATCGGTTGAAACGACGACGACCATATAGAAATTATTACCAGTTACTAAATTTAGGCACATGAGGGTAATTAGCACATGAGCGTCACGAAGATATGCAGCGTTTTTTTGCCTAATTCGTTTGATGGTTAGGTAGTTTTAATATTTACGAATAACATGTGGCATTTTATACTCGTCATTTGACATACCCTTTAATAAACTTAGTTCCGCTGCATATGGCGTTAGAAAATTTAGACAATACACTGATGTTGAAACTGCCAAAATGGTGTATTTCGCTTATTTTTATAGCATTATGTCTTACGGCATACTTATTTTACAAAAAAGGGTAATACGTGCCATATATGAATTGGGATCTTGCGTTTCTTTAAGAGGAAAATTGAAAGAAATATTATCTTATATATCCGTGATAATATTCACTAATACAGTAAAAAAAAGTCAAATACACAATTTTAATACTAGAAATATAAACAAACTTGTAATCCCATATATTAGAGTGAAGATGGTTCAGAAATCATTTATCGGATTGAGCATACGCATTTTTATTAAGATACCACAATCAATTTTAGATTTGCTCTATTACAAAAGGCATATTATAATGTTGAAGATTATTTAAGCGATAAAAATGTTTTAAAAATTGAACACAGCAAGATAATACACACAACAGTATCATTAAAAGAGTAACTGTTGAGTTTCTTGCCGGTTTCTTCTCAGCGGATTCAACTTTCCGAACCGGTGGTAGATTTGTTACCAGACAGACTACTGACGATTCAAATGTGCTATTTGAGCCTACTAGAATAAAGAATATTTTGATTTGATTTGATATTTTTGATAAAATATAAATATTTCATTCCCTTTTCTAAATTTTAAATTCCAATACAAAATTTCTTTAATAATCTGTAATATTGACAAAGAAACACGTGTCATTTTTATTTACAACTCGTTATTTGAGATTTCAATATCCATGGCATTGCCAGCCAGTATCCTAGATCTGAAAGCACTGGGCGTCCACTACCTCGTGAGCTCCTGCTGTCACCACCACCAGGTGTGGGTGAAGATGACGGCGTTTTGACTGATTGACCTGGATGGTCCGGTGGTGGGAACCAGCCCGTTAGAATGACGGGCAGAAACAAATACCGGGCATCGTCGATGCCTGAGAAAATTTGCCAGAGGCCCGTACCCCAAAACTTGGTTGTGAAGGTTCAATAAATTATTTTTATTAACACACTTTTAATATCTTAATGACAATTTTCCTTACCTCTGAAATCTAAAGTTTTACATTTGTATAAATATAAACAAGACTTAAATTTTTTTTGCTAAAGAAGTTTACTTCTGACATATGTACTTTGTACGCACGCACTTTTAATTTTTTTATAGACTGTGTAGATTATTGCATGTTGTAAAACGGAAATTGGCTGCATTAAACCCTAATATATGTATCTACTATCTGTAATCTATTCTAGCTAGTAAAAACTTTAAAATTGTAAAAATTAACAGCTTCCTGAACTTAAGTTCACGCTTGACTCTAATTAGTAATCCCAATAAATGTTTCTTTCTAAGAACAGATGCATTTTCCTTATCCATTTGTTACGCTTTTGGTATTGGAGCGCTTAATTGCTTGGTCGCACTGTTAGCATTCCTAGTACCAATTTCCTGGTCTCAGTTTTGGTAATAACCGTGGGACATTTCCTCGACTTGCAAATCTATCTATATTTAGTATAGTAAAGCCTTAGCCAATCAATTTAACAGTATTAACAATGAGCAAGGTAGTTTCGTGTCGATGAATCATAACAAAGACGTTGTCTATTGTCGAATGGATGGAAAGAATATCTTTGAAGTAAAACTTCTTTATGATGAAATGCGTGGTTAGCGTCACGAAAATGTGCAGCGTTTTTTATGCTAATTCGTTCGAAGGTTAGGTGGTTTTAATATTTACAAATAACATGTGGCATTTTAATTTGCCACCACATTTCGTCATTTAATAATTTAATATACGACTTTTCATAAAATATAAAATAAAAATATTTCACTTCTGTTCTCAATTTTAAATTCAATAACAAAATTTAATTAATAATTTCTTATATTGACAAAAACACGAGGCATTTATATTTACAATTCCTCATTTGAGATTTCAATAAATTATTTATATTAATTTACGACGCTTTAAATATTTTAATGACTAATTATTATTATATAGATATTATTATAATATTAAATAATTCATTAAATTCCTAACATATCTTCCTTTTTCCCTCCCTCTAAGTCTCGGAAATCTAAAGTTTTACATTTGTATAAATATAACGTACATGGTGGACATCCCGCAAGTCTGCACCAAACGATTTAGCCAATCGTTTCTGATCTCCACCGCTAAGTAGTGGAACGCGTTACCGGCTTCCGTTTTCCCAGACTCCTACGATCCAGGTATTTTGAAAATCAGAGTGTATAGGCAAGCGTGGTCCACTTTAGGCTGCGTCTACACTTAACATCAGGTGTGATAGCAGCCAAGCGCATGCCTATCAATCATAAAAAAAACTTTTTACGCACACACTTTAACTTTTTATTACAAGAATCTACTGTTTACTCATATTCTTTATTTTTTTCTGTCGGAGTAGCTGTTAGCCCTTCTGGTTAATACAGCGTAACCGGAGCTATTCTTTATGTCCTGAGAAATGATTTTACGCACAGCTGTTACGAGGGCAGGGAGTGTAGGACTTGCATACTTGGCCAAAATACCCATTTGTTAGCGATCATGAATATTTTATTTATGGTTTGCTATTAAATAACAATATTTGTTTATGATGCTGAGGTCTTTATAATTATATTAGTGAAACGTTTACGTACACTACATCCGGTTTGACGCAGTCCGGAAATTCTCAAATTAATGACCAATGACAGTCGTCGTGTTTAACGACGACTGTCTTTGGTCGATTTATTATTTTTGAGTGGGGTAATTATTTTGAGTGGGGCGTTTGGTATAAGAGGGACAGCACGGGAGAATGAAGTAATATTCGCCTAGTGACAGTTCTTAGTTTGTGTCAACGATAGTATTGTGTTTTAAGTCATTTAAAGTATGTAATATAATAATGAAGAATATGAGAATAGTATTACTTAACCTGCAAATTAGTGAGCGACTCCAAAACATTAAAATCCAGTAACATCCTCATAAATCTGAATTGGAAATTAAAAAAACAGAAGTAAATTGAAATGTCAGAGGTTCTCTTGCGCATTTTTTATAACAATCCGGGATGCAACCGACAAAGGGGATTTAAGGAAGCAAGAGACCTTCAAAAAGACTCCTGTCACCCGACTGTCTCCTTCAAAGGAGAGGGCTATCAGCAGCGCCTTCCCTTTCACTCTCCATTGCCTCCATCAACAAGATGACAACCTCGCAGAAAAAGCAAACTGCATAGCATCCTAGCTCACTGCAAAGCTTTCTGTGATTGCCTATAATTAATTAATCAGACAGACCAAAGTATAACACGAATATTGAAAGAGCACCACATTTAAAAATTGTGTCTAATTGTTGATCAAAATTCATCATTGTTCTTTTCGGTATGTTCTTTTTATTCTTCATTCATTGTTCATTGTTCTTTTACGGTATTTCTATGATGATGACCAGATACCAAAATTTTGCTTATTTTCAAATTGTAACACTTATTTTGTTTTACTAACAAAACTACAAGTATCTACTAACGCGAGTTTGCCAATGTTTCTTATTAAAAATATTACAATCATTAATTATACGATAAGAATTGGTACAAAGCACAATCACTTTTTTTAGATTAACTGAATAATTATTACTGCTCATTACACTTTCTTATAATTATGCAAATGGATGCATATTTATTCCTTTTTCCACCGGTACATCTAAAAAATATATATACAATAATCTATTAAGACCTAAACAATTCTTGCTATTAATTTTTATTGTTTAAATTAAGTAATTTTCTATCCATAATTGCTAATAATTGGGCATAAGATAAAGCAAGGTCTTTTATGGACTCATTAGTTTGGCAGTTATGTAAATCAACTCTTTCTACCCTCACTATAATTAGACCAACTTTAACGAAGTTTAGATAAACCCAAAGTTTAATATCCTAATAGTTTCCATCTCAAACATAGTCTCATTTGTATTGAATCTTCCGATATTGGAACTTCATTGCAGCTCCTTCAGAATCCGAATATTTTTAGAACCGTTTCGTCCAGCTCGTATCATTTAAGATTCCTAATTAATTGCGGTATCATTGACTTTGCTCTTCGTCAGATCCTTTCATTTCTGATATGATACATATTCCTGAATAATTAATATATGTCGGAGGGCAGATGTCTGTGGAACGCTGGCGCCATCTATCGGCGTGGACGGAGTCAATGGTGGCAGTCTGGCGGGAGTCTCTCGGCAGTTGTCGAGTGGCGCTTGACCGGATCAGTCTACTGTTGGAACTGTCGCGTTCCTAGCTGATATTGTTAATGAGTTTGTGTAAATTGATATCGGGAACATTAAGTGATTGAACATTATAATCGGAGTTAATTAACAAAGTGTTTGTGACAGTTCACTGCGTATATATATTAGAAAACTTGTTGTATGTACATAAAAACATTGACTCTTTTAATAAAAAGAGTGAATGTACATGATATAACTTACGAAACCAAAACAAACTTGTTATAAATTCTAGTAGGCTGCATAAGATTAACAACTCATTTAAGGGTAACTGTATACGTTTCTATAATAAACTCCCACAAGACGTTCTAAAGATGTCAATTAATAAATTCAAAGTCTTTGTTAAAAGAAAGTTGATAGAAAAATCGTATTATAAGTTGCAAGATTACCTAGACGATAGAAACGCTTGGGAGTGAACAAATTGCTCTAATTTTAATTAAAATATAGTAAACTAATTTGTTATTGTAATGATGATGGTAAAAAAAAATACCCGACTGAGTTTGTTGTGGGTTCTTCTCGGATCAGGGCGCGAAGGAACCCTCGTAACTTTAGATTTTAAGCCGATCTTGAGTACCATCATCAGATGTATATTAGAATCAGAGTGTGGAAAAAAAATATAATTTGACGATTCAAAAGTGCTGTAATATGCCTACTTGAATAAAGATATTTTTGATTTTGGTTTGATTGCACCAACATTACCCACGAACGCCCACAGCATAAGAAATTAAATAATGGATCCCATTAATGACGATGCCGGCGGAGAACCCTACGCCCCTGTGTTTTATGCTTCTCCGGTCTCTCTTATTCTCCGACATATATATAAATTAATGATAAATTTTGAAATAGAAAGACGATATTATTCCTTGGAAAGTAGACAATATGATACTCTAAGTACGTTAACGATAGTAGAACGCTTAAAATATGTATAGGAATGACGTATTACATCGATGAGCAAATTGTACCGTTATACGTCATTCGAAGTGGCGTTATCGTACTTAGAATTTCATCTTGACTAGGGTAGCGTATAACATAAACTTTCTGAAAAGTGAAAGCTTTGTAAAATATATAAGCACACAGCTACTTTCTAGCCCATATACCGTCTGTAATGTATCTGATTTGTTATTACCCAGGCTCGCAGCGCCTTTGTCTTACACGTCCACTCTCTTAGAGTGCTTTCGCACAACTGACACAGTGTTTTTTTTTTCGAAGAGTGTAGTTGCTGTTAGCCCTACTGGCTTTGACAGCGTAACCGGGGGGGATGGCGAGCGCAGAAGCTCTGCCGAGGGTTGGGCCCGTAGAAGGGCCCTGCTGAGTCGTGGGAAAAACGTTGCCCTAAGGGCGCCTCCTGCGAGGCTCGGACCTAGGCTTAAAGCAACGTTTGCTGCTGCTGAAAAGGGCAATCGGACAGGCGCTTCATCTTCACGCCCATGGGTCCGCGACTGGGGGCCGCGGCGCCGGCGAAGACGCTGTGTGTGTGTGTGTAACTGACACAGTGCGTTCCCGATAGTCTTTTATAGTGATACTGCATGTACTATGAATGTTGACTCATAACGTACTTTTCGTATTATACAAATATACAGATAATTATATGTGTTGATATTCAATAAATAAAATATGTAAATGTCTATACAATCACCGCTTGTGAACCATCATGTCTTTGGTCCACTCTAGTAAGCGCTGATTCATTGAAGTACCGCAGTGGCCATTGCATTTTCAGTCAGCACTTGGGAGTGGCAAATATTGGGCGTCCTCTGTATCGTAAGCTCCTGCTTTCACCACCTCCTGACGTGGGTAATGCTAGTGAGATCACCCATACTAGCTACACACCAGACTTGATTTGGATGGGCCCGCTGGCGTAGCGAGCACCAGCCGTTAGATGACGACCGGGTGTCAAAGATTACTGGACATACAATATATTTCCAGTACCAAGAAACGCCGGAGAATTGAGGCCAAACCCCGAGGACCATACTCCTCAAAAGACTAAGAAGGACTCCTCGAAAGGCTAGCGTCTACGCCTGTTTTTTTTAACGCTGGGAAATCCTCGTGGATACCTGGAATACTCGGGAGAATGTTCCAGGGTATGCCGGACTTATACCGGCTAAAACCCAGCGGTGCTCCTACATCACTCGGAGACGGGGTTACGAGAACGCGACTGACAGACATTAGCAACCCCGCCAGCGATATGCCTGTTTAGGCCCAACTCGGTCAATGCCCAAACTTACTCCGAAGGTGGATTGCCTGGAGCACCTGGCAAGCCACCAACCACCTCGCGGGACCTGTCTTTGTTGGGCAACGGATCCCGCTTCCGTTACCCAAAGGTCATCACTAATTGTGGGCCTCTCGCCTCCTTCCCGGCCTTCTCCTGTGCAGCAACACCCTGTACTACAGAGACTGCTCTGTAGTCACTTAATATTGTAAAAATAGTATCTCAAGTTTTATTTAAACATATTGGCAGATAAATATGTACACTTGCGGTTTCATTATGACCATAAATAATCGCCATAGCACACCCACATAAAGAAAACAATAATTACAATCACGTCGTGTCCGGAAGAACTGTTCTAAGAATCGTTTATATCTACTTCACGATATGAATTCTCCATTCAATGTTGCAGCCTTGCGTTTGCCTTAAAAGCAAGCATGTAATTGTTTTAATAACATCTCAATATTTACAAAATATCCAAATGGACTCGTGATCTATCCATTAGATTTTTTTAACGGTAATTTCTCTGTAAGTAATGTTCTTTATGTGACTTCGATGATTGTGATGATAATAAACTTCCGTCGTCACGTGAATAATATTTATACGGAAGTGTTACTTGTTGACCTCGTATCACATTTGCTGTTTTTTAATATCCTTTTGTTCTTAATCAAGAATTACTTCAACAATCGGCATCTTTATTACAGTTGTGGCATTGTGCACCTGAGTTTTGTAAAATTGTGATAAATTTAAGTCAGAAAGCAAAGGGGAAATCAAGCAATCAATACATTTCGATGCAACGTCTTGGTTTCATTTACCTAGGGCTACATTCCTAGCAAGACAGCTAAAAAGGTGAAAAGCTTTAAAAACCGTGTAGAAACCGTAAGAGATAAATTAACTATCACCAGGTTAGCACGCTTTATGTGTGATTGTATCATCACATTTCATAAAGGTTCAACTGCCTCATTGGTCTAGTGGTTAGCATGTTCGACTACAGACATGAGATCCTGGGTTCGAGTCACGGGTCGGGCCAATTCTAAATCGATATTGAGTTTTCTATTAAGATTTTCTAAATATTTGTCCGAAGTTGGGAAGTTGGCGGTGTGATCCACCCCCATGCCGCAGAGAGCACGTTAAGCCGTCGGTCCTGCGCCTGATCTCTCTCCGGTCTTGTCGGATTCCCGTCACATCGGACTATGAGAGTGAAGGAATAGAGAATGCACTTGTGTACTATTCTTGCCAATCCGCAGTGGAGCAGGGTGGGTCTGTGCTCTAAAAGCCCTCTCTCGTATTGAGTGAGGAGACCTGTTCCCAGCAGTAGGACTTAATGGGCTGCTACTTACATACGTTTTTTTTATATAGATTATATTTTAGACATTTTTTACGTAGATTCCCCGTAATCTGCCCTGAAACTCTAGCTTCTACTTCTTCATTAACTTTATCCTGGTTGATTATAATGCCTCAGTATGTGATCCTTTAAAGCATCAGCTGTTAGACACCACAACATTGCAAGACATTTCTAAACATAATCAAGCACAAACATCCAAGGTAAATATGTATAAGAATTTGTTTTAACCGCAATGTCCCATAATTATCCCTCGTTACAGAATGACTAAAATCTTGGAATTGCAAATCATTAGTGACTCCTTAAAGAAATGAAATACCTTGTTGAATACTTTGTTGCTGCACTTTGGAATGGTTATTTGTTCAATCTTTTATCGTATAGCAAAATAAGAGTAAGAAAGACATTGTTGTGACGAAAAGAGATAATGTTGTAGGAATGTTGCGACAAATGAAGGGTAATAAACCATTAATTGCAGTAGTTTTAAGTATAAATGTCTTCTATTTGGAACTGCGGAAGTCTGGGACTTTCACTAGCAGATTGCTGATATTATATCCTTATAACATAGGTAACTTTTGTAAATACATACAAAGTATCACGCCTCATTCCCATAGGGGTAGGCAGAGACAACATCCTTCCACTTGCCACGATCCTTGCATATCTCCTTCGCTTCTTTCATTTTCATTAAACCTTTCATACACGTCGTCGGTTTAAAGTACTTTTGACTTGGCCCTTATTTAAAATGTCCCTTCCAACTTTCGCATTCACTCTTGACTCATAAATCCTTTTTGTCAGTCTCCTTTCATTCATTTTCTCTACATGCCCAAACCATCTAAGCATATCTTTCTCAATTTTAGTCACTACATCTTCTTTTATACCACAACGCTCTGTTATCACACTATTTCTTACTCTGTCACTCAGTTGTAATCCACTCATACTTTTCAACGCTCTCATCTCTACCGCATTTATTTAACTTTTGTGCTTCTTCTGCCATATCCAACTTTCATTACCATACATAAGTGTTGGCAGCAATACTCCTGCATGCACAGCCAGTCTGGCCCTTTGTGACACCATCTGGCTATTCATAAAGGCGTGCAGAGCACCATTTACCATATTCCCTGCATTCCCTCTCCTTTCAATATCAATGTCACATATTTCATCTTTTGTAAATTTAGATCCCAAGTATACATATTCTTTCACCTCTTCCATTTGTTCCCCATCTATCAAAATATTGCCATTCATCATAGATTCATCTCTTTCAAAAAGCATGACTTTCATTTTGTTTACATTCACTTTCATTCCTTTCCCTTTCAAAGCTTTATTCATAATATTTACCATCTCCTGTAGTTCATTAGCGGATGACGCGAGTATTACTTGATCATCAGCATAGAGTAAACATTTGATGAGTAATTCATTCATTCTTAACCCATACATACTTTCTTTTAAATCTGTCAAACAGTTATCCATGAATAGGTTGAACAGCCATGGTGACGCAACACATCCCTTTTATTCTTGACAAAAATAGAATCCGCGAAATCTGACTGTACTTCATGTTCCATATAGAAGTGTTTACTAACGAAGTTATGCTGGTCGGCTTATCTATAAATAAAATAAAATCTTATAATCAGCAAATTGCAAAGAAATGCCTATAAATACTGAACTGAATGTGAATTAAGTTAAAAGCCTAATCCCGATGTTACAGTACTCGAATCGTCGTGGATTTAACTTTCCCCTGATATCTTAAGTATATGTTCTACGAAATGTTCTTCTACTTTGTTATTATCAGCCACAAGTATAATTCTTAGAAATAAAGATAAACTTTCAAGTGTTCCTATAATCGTTTTCTGCAAGTACTTCATTATGAAGTGCATGTTGATTGTGTTTTATAGTACCTGATACTTGATTTATGGTTAATGTACTACGCATTATATAGTCGTCGTCGTCGTCATCGCTTCAACCGATGGACGTCCACTGCTGGACATAGGTCTCACCACAAGGCCCGATCTTACGCCGCCTGACTCCAGCGGCTTCCGGCGACCCTCTTTATGTCGTCGGTCCACCTTGTCTCCCTACACTGCGCCGCCCGGTGCGGGGTCGCCACTCCAGCACCTTCGGGCCCCAACGTCCATCGGTTCTATATCGAAAATTCGGTAGAAATGTTACAAATAAATATGAAATAAGCTTCGTAACTAAACTACGAGTTGTTTACTCATTTATTATGACGAGTTTCAAACACAAACTATATTATGAAATTGCACAATTAAATTGCAAAAATTAATAAAATATTTTAAATAAGTTGTAGAATTAAATAATTAAAAATTTTGATGACACAACAAAACAAATTACCATATTTATTGTCATTTAAAAGAACGTTGTGGTATAAAAGAAGATGTAGTGACTAAAATTGAGAAAGGTATGGTTTGGGTACGTAGAGAGAATAAATGAAAGGAGACAGACAAAAAGGATTTATGAGTCAAGAGTGAATGGGGAAGTTGGAAGGGGAAGACCAAGACATTTTAAATAAGGACCTGGTCAAGAATACTCTAAACCGACGAACTTATATGATAGGTATAATGAGAATGAAAGAAGCGAAGGAGACATGCAAGGATCGTGGCAAGTGGAAGGACGTGGTCTCTGCCTACCCCTATGGGAAAGAGATGTGATGCTATGTATGTATGTCAAAGAATCGCGAGTGCCATGCTCCCTAACTTACTTGTTCATTTAATAGGGAGGCAATGTCGAACATCCGTCTCTCAAATAGGGCCGAAAGTACGCACTTTGGATCCAGGTATAATGAAAAAATGGTAATCAATGTATTTCAATTCAGATGTAAAGTATTTGTATGTTCAAATTACTTGTTTATCACGTATACGGCTTTCCCATATGCTAATGACTTCATGGTGCTATTAATTTGATTTATGTGTGATTACTTTATTTTTTCTCTCATCCATTATCTGTGGGGGTTTTTATATAATTATGTCTTTATTATAGCAGGTTATTTCTTTTTTGTGTTACAATGGAAAAACCATTGTTACTAATGGCCCAAATTTAATGACAGGTCAGAATTTTTTTTACATTTCTTGAGAATGGAAGGTGTTAACAAGTGCTGAAGCTGTCATTATAGGTTTGTATATCATTAAGTTTTAAATGGTACTTATTAAGCGATTTCGGTCATACATAGACGTTTGAAATATAAATAGATCTGAATGCAATAATGTTTAAGAAAAGAAGACTAATTTAACCGCAAACGAAATTTTAATTCTAAAACCAAGAATCTATTTCCACATTCGTATTTCAGAAGCTGAACCCGCGACTTCGTCTGCGTTGAATGTTTTTTTCATCATTAATTTATCTTCTAATATATAGCATCTTCACTAATTTAGGCATATTGCTTTACAAACAAAAAAAAGAAAATAGTTTATTTCCATAACAATTTGTTACATCACACATACTGGGTTGAGATTATCTAGTAAGTATTGAGATACCTGTGTCAGATAATCTCGTCCTCCCCAAAGTATCACTGTCACAGAGTTACAAAAATAAAAGATTTAAACTTAAAATTAAGAAGTAAAAAATTTAATATTTGCAAGCTTATCTGAGTGAGTGTGTGTGTGTATGTGTGTGAGTGTGTGTGTGTGTGTGTGTGTGTGTGTGTGTGTGTGCATGCGTGCGTGTGTGTGTGTAAATGAGTGAGTGTGCGTGCGTTTGTGTGTATCTGATTATCTGTAAGCTAATTATATACCCGCAATATTAAGCGTTTGAATTTAATAAGGATTCAGTATCATTGTAGTTAAGTTCCTTTAACCAGTTTGCTACTGTCCTTTTACAATCATAACTGTTAACGGGATAGATTTTTAGTATGTTGTTTAGTAAAAGACGAATAAATACTTCAATGAGTTATTTGCTGTGTGTTACTGCAAAGAGCTAATAGTCCTTTGTCAGGCTCTAGATTATCGCTGTACCAAATTTCAACCGATTTCGTAAAATCCGTTCTTAACTAACCTTTACTTGGCAAAATGAATAATTCTACAAAATTTTAAGTCTCTACGCCTTATGGTTCCAGAGATATCGTGATGAATCAATAAATACCTGGATATCTCTTTTATATATATAGAAGATATAGATTAACATGTACGAACTGAGACACGATGAATATACCCTTACACTGTTGACTCATCACGATATCTCTGGAACCATTAGCCTTAGAGACTCAAAATTTGGTAGAAATGTTTCTTTTGACGAGTAGAGGTGAGCTAAGAAAGGATTTTGCAAAATTCCACCCGCAAGGGGTGTTGAGGGGGTGTTAACTATTGACTTATCACATATGGCGTAGAGACTTAGAATTTGGTAGGAATATTCCTTTTGCTGAATAGAGGTCAGCTAAGAACGGATTTTACGAAATTCCACCCGCAAGGGGGGTTGCGGGGGTGTTACTTAAAAAATTCAAATTTTTACATTAAAAAATCAAACTTCACATTTACAGACCATATCTTTTATGGTATGTAAAACTTGGTCAGAAATTATTTTTAACATAATGGAAACTATCAAATGTAAATTTTAGGAAATTCCACCCTTAAAGGGCAGTGCCGGTATGTTTCTTATTTGTAAAACAATTAGCCTAAATTAATGAAAATGCTACGCAAAAAAAAACATTCCACGCAAACGAAGTCACGGGTACAGCTCGTAAAATATATGTGGGAATCGGAATACTTGGGCGGGTATATGTTCGTAGATATATGCAAATATATATCTAGTAAGATATGTGTAATATTAAATAACGTAATTTATTTAAACTTAAGTAGGATACTTGGGATCTAAATTTACAAAAGATGGAACATATGAAAGTGGTATTGAAAGGAGAGTAAATGCAGGGAATATGGTAAATGGTGCTCTGCACGCCTTTATGAATATCCAGATGGTGTCTCAAAGGGCTAGACTGGCAGTGCATGGTGGAGTGTTGGTGCCCACACTTATGTATGGTAGTGAAAGTTGGGTATGGCAGAAGAAGCACAAGAGTAAGATATATGCGGTAGAGATGAGAGCGTTGAGAAGCATGAGTGGATTAAAACTGAGTGACAGAGTAAGAAATGGTGTGATAAGAGAACGTTGTGGTATAAAAGAAGACGTAGTGACTAAAATTGAAAAAGGTATGCTTAGATGGTTTGGGCATGTAGAGAGAATGAATGAAAGGAGACTGACAAAAAGGATTTATGAGTCAAGAGTGAATGCGAAAGTTGGAAGGGGAAGACCGAGGCGAACGTTCCTGGACCAAATCCAGGACATTTTAAATAACGGCCAGGTCAAGAGTACTCTAAACCGACGAACTTGTATGAAAG